>BLKM01000251.1:14642-77689 GCA_013340265.1 Coptotermes formosanus | reverse complement strand
ACAGTAATACGGTTCATATTTGTCACTGTGATCTCTTTACCTTTACATAACACAGTAATACATTTCATATTTGTCACTGTGATCTCAGTACCTTTACACAACACAGTAATGCAGTTCATATTTGTCACTGTGATGTCAGTACCTTCACATAACACAGTAGCATGTATCATTTACCTTGTCTACACCTGGCAGTGGAACAAGAAGAGAGGGTGAAATTATAAATCAACTCTTACAACAGAACCTGAAGTTGCAACACAAATACGTAGTAGTACCAAAATGCATGCTTTGCATCCTCTGAACCACCCTCCTTAATATACATTTTAATATTATCTCCCTATCCAATTTATCTCCAAGGATTGCTCTAAGAAGTGTTTGCCCATGAAAACTCTATACAGTGCACATGTGTTTGTTTCTGGAACTTGACAATGCAGTAGCGAGCGTTTCTTCTCTGTACTGGCATGAGCAAGTGTTAATCTGGCATGGGGGATTGACTGTTAATGAGCCATTTTGTGTTTTCATTTAGTGCATCCGGCTGAATAGCAGGATATTAAGTTAAAACAGGGGCCAAGCTATGGCTGAGGTCGTCAGGCACTGGCCTCTCGCTGTGGAGGCCTGGCTCCAATCCAAGGCTAGTCCGTATGGGGTTTGTCGTGGACAAAGCAGCACTGGGACCAATTTTTCTCTGGTTCAGCTTTCTCTTGTCAGTATCATTCCATCAGTGCTCCATACTCATTCATTCACCTACCACCAACGCAATATAATCTTAGCAATTGAGATCATTGTTAAATAAAATGCTTTTAGTGATGTTAAAACAGGCCGTGACCACCTCCTTCCAGAACCTTTTCAGTGCTTTTTTTGCAGCATCCTGCATTTGCAATACAAGGAGCAAGCTGTTGCACCGTGCCACTTTAGTGTTCCAGGCAGCACATATTCACAGGCTTTGTGTGATTGCTGTTGTGTCGAGGCTGAGTGTTTGACACAGCTGTAGCTGACTCACATTGCACATTGTAGCATGTTAACGTGGACACAACATCCGTCAGTGTTCGAGTATTGTTGTAATTGTGGCAGTGCTCAAGGAATTGTAACTTTTCCACTGCTTTCTTCTGTATTACCGTGTTGCTGTCTTTATTTCTTTCTCTCACTGCTTCTTTATTCTATTCTCTGTTTATTCCCATGTGCCTTACCTTTACCAGTTTATTGGAATTACCCACAGCCCTTCTGCGTCTCATAACCGCTCACCAGTCATGTGCATTTTGGTGCTTCATTCACATTATCATCAGTGGCAATGTTACAACAGCGGTTGGCAATATTAGACTTACATTATCAGGTATCTACCAATTCTTGAAGTCATTATTGTTTTGTTTGTCAATTGTGCTGGTATATAGCATTGTCCCCAGTGCAGATGACGCTAACAGTCCCTTGGATTCTGACACTGTGCCACCTCTGTTTTGATCCAAGAGCACTGTTCCATCTTCTTATACATGTCCTAAGTCATTACGCTATGAGATGCTGACTGTTCTGACTTGTTGATATGTTTTGTACTGTCTTACAAGCATGACACTGATAGCATACATCTGTGACATGGTCTTTAAACTGTGTGATGTGCAAATGGTCTCTTTAAAAACGTTCTGTGCATTTCACAGCAGTGTTGTCACCACTTTTTGCTCAATCAAGATATAATATTGCCAATCATATGTCAACTACAACACATAGACGGTCACTGACGATGACCTGAAATGTGCCTCAAAACGTGTAGTCATTGATAATGACTTGAAGTGTCATCAAAATACATAATCACTGATGATGACCTGTAGTATGCGTCAAAGCAGGTATGAGTGGTGAATGGTTATGTGGTGTAGAAAGGCTGTTTGTAATTCCAGTGACCTGGTATTATGCGAAGCCACACGGTATGCATAAAGTGTCTTGTCTTTTTCTATTTCTGTCTTTCCCATTTTCTGTTCCTTCATGGACAGCAGTGAAGAAGTTACAGGTCCTCCTCTTGTGTGCTGCTGGTAGTTGTGAATGTGGCCAGCATGTCGTGTCATGTATTATGCCAGTGACAGTGTGTTTGCCTCAAGTCCTGTGGTCAGGCAGCAGTTGTATCGAGGTGCTTAGATGTTGTGCTGTCAACAGGCACCAAAACGGATCACTGCTTCAATAAACCGTGCCTGCTGCATGGTGAATGCATCTCCCTCCCTGACCGGTACGAGTGTAAGTGTGCCGCTGGCTACTCCGGCAACAACTGCGAGATTAATAATGGTGAGAATGAAACATGAATGTATAATTGCTTCAGTTTCCCAGGTTATGTAAGGCTGTTCAGCTGTCAGAAAACCAAGCACAAATTAAGCAATCTAAGTATACCAAAATGTTGTCAAGCAATCAACTGCATCATGACTGGGTTAAGAAAACCATTGCTGACCTACTGTGTCTCTGAAACTTTAGTCTGTAGCTTGACCATAACAAGTGCTTGACTTTATTTGCTGTTAACCCTTCAGTGCTGGATGCACTGTGTGGACGTTCATTTATTCATGTGCCACTGGCTTCAGTGCACCATGTGGTCATAAGTCCAGTTAAGGGTACTGTAAATTTAAAACCCCCCAAACCTGTGCAGTAGTCAGAATTTAAATTCCAGTGTAATCAAAGGGTTAATCTATGTGAGATTTGAGCTTCTCACAGCAGTGTTACTGAAGATTCCTCCCTTCTGGGTTGAGATATTTTATCATTTGGCAGTTGTTTCTCAAAATTTTGAAACCACTATGATCCTTCAAAGCACTGGGGACTACTTGCCCATTGACATGAAGTCTCATCACTTGAGACTGGTCTGACATTTAATGTTTCTGGCAGTGTGCAAAATCGTAAGGAATGAGACAGTTCTACCTTTCTGCAGTTTCAGTAAACATAGTAACATTCGGTTCATCATGTATGATTTAAACCATCACAATCAAGATGTTTGTTGCATAAGCTTAAATTGATAAGAAAATTACTACAGCACTAAAAAAGATGAATTCCCTTCATGCTGCAACCAGACTGTTGCTTGTGGCTGATTTATATGTATTTCATGGTGGTTAAATTCAAAGAATCTGCAATATTATGATTAATTTCACAGAAAAGTTGAAGGTATCGCCATATTACAGACACAATAAACCCAACTAGCCTCATGCAAGTATATGTGTGAGTTTTGTCTGGCAATAATTCCTGGAAATTTTTTTCTAGTTCAAAATATGTTTGAGGAACGTGACAATTGCCCATAATGAAACAAGTAACTTGTTTCATTGTCATTATTTTTGTACACAATTTGCTTCTCTGTCACTAGCTTTACAGGCTTTGGAAATAAAAGCAAGTATTCATGTTTGGCAATAAAAGTTCTATTCTGTATCAGAAAGCCACTTTTGCACCTCACAAACAACCTGCTTATTTAACCAGTGGCCAGCAGTGCTTACATTCACCATATTTCCAGCTGTTAGTGTTTCATGAATGTTTCTCACTACCTTGTTTTGTACTGCCAAAAGCTCACTTGCAATGCTTTGCTCATTAACTGCCATTCTATTTTCTATTTAGTGCAGCATTATCTTTTTCAATATTTTGTATGCTTTTATGCAGAAGTGGACACTTTATGTCTTACAATCAAGAGTAATGGTAAGATTTTTTACAAGGTGGTGCACATTACCTGTATGTAAAGTGATCAGCTTTTGTAATAATAAGTGCTAAACAAGACAGTAACATGACTATCATTTAATTAAAATCCTGAATTAAGTCTTACACTAACAGTGTAGGAACTGTACAAAATTTAGTTTTTTACAGATTTGTTATTGTTTGTTTTAATAAACTATTAAATGTCAAAAGCCTACAGTGGTGTAAGTGCATCACCTTGCACCTTGCTGCCAGAGCCCCTGTGTAGAATGCTGAAAGCTTTCTAAATGGCCCAGTGACTGAGAATAGCACTTTCTCTCAGGTCAAACATGGTAGGTGCCTCTCTGCGCTTTCATGATATAATAAGATGAAGCCCAGGAAGCAAGTAATTCTAACTGAATGCATTGTTTTTGTCATGGGGTCACTGTCCTATAAATACTCTGAGTGGTACATTACATTTAAGCTGATCCTTCTACACGGTAACTAAAGCCAATTTCGAGAACACACAAGTACATGCATTCTTTATTCGTGTGTACTGAGTAATATGGTAACTACAAGTAGCTTGAACCACATTTCGGTAATGTTACTTGTAATTGTTACACCACAATGATCACAGAACCCTTGTTCATAGAAATGAAGGTGGGGGTAACTTGAAGATGGAGGCAGCAGGTTTCTCAAGAACAGTGATTATCACTTACCAGACTGTACCATGTAACAAGCCATGGGAAAATGGTCAAAGGTGTGACTCTTCTTTTGATATGTGCAGCAGAGAGGTAGACCTTTTCTGGCGATATTAAGAATTTGATTTATGTCTTACCTGTTCAAATATTAACCAGTCAGTTTCTCATCAGGTGCATAGAGTTTTGGAAGTGTGCACAAATGCAGGGTGAATACTGTGGCTGTATATCTAGGGCATGTGCTGGTGGTGGTTGCTGAAACAGGGGGTGTGGGCTTGAACTCAAACTTAGGGCATGGACATGTTTTAACGTTTTCCCTCTTAAAGTTGTCCCACATCCAAAGAGTCCTACTGGATGCCCGAAAATGTTCTATAACTTTACATGTTAATGCTGAATTTGAACAGGCCTGAAGACCAGTCTGTGAAGCTGAAGAAGAACATCTAAGTCAAGGGGACATTTTAATTAAGTCTCTTTAATAGCTCAGTTGGTGTAGTCAGTAAGTTATGTGGCTGGATGATCTGCAGTTTGATTCCAAGCAGGGCCAAGGGATTTCTCTGTTTTCTGTAATGTCCAGACTGGCTCTGGGGCCCACCCAGCATGTCTGCCTGTCCATCCCTTGACCTGTTTCTTTTTAGAATTGGTGTTGGCACTTGTAGTGTTTTAGGTGTCTTTCAGTACCTTGTAGATTAGGCATCTGTTGCAACATGCTTGATGTGTGTAGTCTAAACCAGTGGTTGCATCCTGCAGCATGATGCATTGCACTGATTGTTTTTTCAGATAAACAGAGTAATGCCAGCCGTAACAACAGCTTCCCCTTTCATAAGCCCTGCATGTTTATAGTTACATGCATATTAGCATTGTGTTAATCTTTGATGGAAGTTTTTATTTTTGATGCCTGACATCTGACTCAGCTGCTCTTGCAGTACCACCAGATGGGAAATGCTGGTGTAAATAATGATGGTATCTTTAAGGAATGTGACACTGCATGTGTTCGCAATGCTTGGTTTCTTTTCAGTTTTAACATAATGCCTATGTCTAAGCTGTGAGTTCTTTATGGCAGTGGCCATTCAGAATGCAGTTCTCTGTGTTGTGACATGTTGTAACATTGCAGGTAGATGCCAGCCCTTTGAGGATTATACTGTTGTGTGACTGCATTGTCACTCAAGTCACTTTGACACTCCTGATGCATGCAGCATTTTCTGCCATGTTCATGTCCATGTCATCCCGGCAGACTACATTCTGAACATCTGGTTTTGTTTTGCCAGTTTTATGGCCTGTATTTATGTTCGTATGTCATACATGTGAAGTGCTTTCTAAAGTACCACCATATTTCTTTTCAGGCTCTCCCTGTAAACGCAATGGGGGAAATCCTTGTAAAAACAATGGTCGCTGTGAAGAAGATGCGTTTGGGAATTATCATTGTTCCTGCGAAGGAAGATTTACAGGTACAACATCTGTTTTGTATGTAAGGGAATGAGCACAGTATATGCACTATGAAAGTAGTGGAGGCCTGGGTTCAATCCCAGTCCATGTGAGAGTTGTCTTCTAGGATATGGAGGTAACTTACAGGGACAATAAGATACCAACTGCTCCTGAAGTATTATGCACTGCTTACATGTTTTAACTTGTTCTACCAGCGCAGATCTCATCAGCATCGCGGCAGAAGCCTGAAATCATGGATTGTTCTACCAACATTTCTGTTTTCCCCTACCAGCTATCACTCCACCATTGCTGTGTACTGATCTGTCATCAGGGGCTCATACAATAGGCTGCAGTACCGAGAGACTCAGTTTATCCCCTCTCCTGCAGTTACTAATGCATTGTGAAAGTGTATGCTGTGCAGAATGATCTTAGTGGTGACTTTAAGTAGCTCAGTCAATACAGTAATCGGTCTACAGGCTGGATGACCAGGGACTGGTGGTTTAATTCTCATCACAGGCTGTGTCCTCCTGAGATCTGAGCTCTTCTGGGGTGTTATGCAGTGTCGAGTGGCAATCCTTTACTGATGTTTCAGGACAACATATCAGTCCCATCTTCAAGGGTCAAGAAGTCCAATGAAGTTTGACCCTTGAAGATGGGACCGATACGTTGTTCCAAAACGTCAGTAAAGGATTACCATTCGATGCTGCGTAACACCTCAGAAGAGCTCGTATCTCATCAACATCGCAGCCAAAGCCTGAAATCACAGAGTATCCTCTTGTTTATAACAAGACTGGTTCTAGTATCGGTATCCGCCGAATATCAAGGATAGAGCTGCCAGGGCATGAAGCTATCTACTTTCACCTAATAAGAATGTGTGGAACTGTATCTCCTGTCTCCCATGTGTCTGCATGGTATGTGATTAATTGAGCGCAGGGACAGTGCTAACTGTACATCTGTGACCTTGCCATTAATACTGGCTGTGCATATGGTTGCTGAATTCAGGTGTCCGCTGTGAGGTAGAGATCAGCTCCCATCTGTGTCAGAGCAACCCGTGCCAAAACAATGGCAGCTGCCACGTGCTGGACTCTGTTTATGAATGCTCCTGCATGCCAGGTGAGTGTTTGCAGGGGCAAGGGCATAACACAATATATACTTTCTACATTTGCCATCGGATTTGGAAGAAATTGGTACAGTAGACGTACACAAAAATTTATTAAGTGATTCTGAGTTTCATGAACATGAGCACAGTGAAAGCCATACTTCCCTTAGAGGTGTGAATGAACTGCTGTGCATCTTTATCACTTTTATTGTCTAATTTGGGTGAAATTTAATGTTAGAGATAATTCACATAATTGTGTTCAGCATTTGTAAGTACTGTGAAAATCAGGGCATGGAAGGTTGTACTTTTTGAACGGGCGTAAATGAAATTATGTTTATGCATGTACTGTGAAACAGTATGCCATTTTGAAAGTAAAAAATGTGTTGGTAAAATCTATGTGTGATGTCACTGAGAACACCAGAGTGAGCACAAATGATATTTACTAATGACCATCTTTTACTGTGAAGCAGTGAAGTGAGATGCAGCACACAAGATTGATGCAAAAGTCTGACAGTTGTATAACTTTTGAGTATGTGGATGCTGCATCTTGCCTGACTGCTTCACAGTAATTGGTGGTGATGGAAAGGAAGCTAATTTATTATGACTCTGTATAATTTGAATACAAGTTGTCACTTACTGTGTGAGTTCTTTGAAAAGTTAATAACAGAGCATGGCAGGGAATGTTAATGAACAGTGCAGATGGCTTGCTTGATTGATTGATGGGCCGATTTATTGGTTTCTGCATGTATCCATATTCTGACAGCAGTGTTGGTGAAGAGTGAAGTCTTATTGGATTGGATCCTGTCTCATTGAATGAACAGTTGCAAGGGAAGTTGGACTGATTGACTGTGATGATGTAGGTACTATGATCATTTCTAATGTCAGGAACTGTTTACACAACAACACGTAGTCACACTGGGAACAACTGAATCTTCAGATATCCACGTGTGTTATCTGGTGTCGCAATGTCTGTGTTGTTACAGGTTTCACAGGGCGGGACTGTGAGACCAACATCAATGAATGCCTGCCGAATCCCTGTCAGCATGGAGGTAACTGTGTGGATGGTATTAACAACTACACGTGCCTCTGCGGCCGCACTGGGTGAGTGCTGGAACTTTCACTCTGGATTGAAATATTTTGTGTACCTTTTCTGTGCCATGTAGCTGACAAATAATTCCAGCAGTTGCTTCTTGTTACATTTGAAACTAATATTCTAAAGTCTCTGTTAATAAATAATGTGAATTATTTCACAAATGTTATGTACATCTGCAGAATATCCTTTTTATTGTCTTCATGAGCACAGCAATGTTGATGGATAGAAAGCCTGCATCTGTAGCTGTGATACAAGAGGCACTGTGTAGAACAGGACTGGAAAGAACCTGCTCCATGACATTGTACACCAAATATCTGGCAATATTCCTTATAACTGTTTGTAGTATATATGAACAAGTGAATTTGTGGCCTGAAGTAAAATGAAATGTATCGTGGGTCAGTAAGGCTGCACATTTTAATTATTGCACAACAACTTTTAGTGAAAGGCCCCGACATCAAATTAAACATAAATCTTTGCCGTGTGCGTACCGTTGTGAGTACTGGAAACATAACTGTAATAAATGCTGTCTTCACAACTTATTCTTAATTTATTAGAAATTAATTGGCACCATGTTTCAACCAACTAAGTGGTCATCGTCAGGCCATAGAACAAATGTAACAGGAAAATGCTCGGATTATTGAGATCTGAATTTACAAATTGTACCAAAGATTAGGCACATAATTAAAATAACATAAATATATGTAATATAGGTCACGGTATTTTGACAATCGACTGATGAAACGTGATACAGCCAAGATACAGCACTTTGTGAGAGCAACATAAAATCCTTTGAGGCGTGCGTGGAGCAAACCAATGGCAGAAGCAGTACGAGATAATAAACACCAACTAATGCACCAAAATATATATAATCTTTATTCGTGAAAGTCTCCTACATGTTTCGACCCTGCTGGGCCATCTTCAGGGAGAATAGTTTTGATACACTATGGATACAGTGCACGGACATGGAACACATTAAAATTGGCAGAAGCAGTATCAGCCAAACATTTTCGGTGTTGATACTATGCCACAGACAGAGATGGCATGTCATGACTTGTACATAAGGCATTTTTCTTTATTTTGTAAGGAATGCCTAAACATTATATATTTTCTAAATGTGTTGTATAATCATAACAGGAGTGGGGAATTTGCATTTCAGCCGACAGATATTTTTGTAGTGCTGAGTGTAAGAACACATGGAACTGTACCTCCATTCTCCGATTTGCCTTTATGGGGTGTGTAGTGATAGCTGTACCATTATTTCACCTACCTGCCAGAAACACTGTGCAGTATGGCAGTATTTTCTGTGATATGATAGGTGACACTGATTGGGGGGTAACTGTTTACTGAGAAGAGTGATTGTAAAAATATAAATTGTGTTTTGATTTGAGGTGCTGGTGGTAGTTAGTGATAAGACTGAAGTTTTCTCTAGTGTGATGCTGTGTAGTCTGGTGGGGGTTATCTGTATTCCTGCAGAATTCTGCTAACAATGCAATGACATCCTAGAAGATCACAGTGTGAAATGTTGTGTTATTTTTCCTGTTTACGTGTCTGCCTCTGTGTTGCAGGTACAGAGGTATAAACTGTGAGCAAAATATTAATGAGTGTGAGCACAACCCTTGCCTGAACCAAGGCAGCTGTTTCGATACGTATGGCAGTTACACCTGCCAATGCATGCGCGGTTTTGGTGGCCAAAATTGCGAGCTGGTGAGTCTCCAAATTTTTATGATTCTCAAGCTTTTTTCAGGCTAGAATTTGTGCCTTAAAGAATCAGAATACCAAATCCCTGTCTAGATATTATGTATGTACTGTATTTCCCACTTCCTAAAATGCTACAGTGATAAGACACTCTGTAATTAGCAAGGTGTTTTTGCAGATTTAGTAGCAAACTTATGTAATAATTCATCATGTGATGTTAAGGTGGAGAGTGATTTTAGGGGACATTTTTCAGGGAAATGAAACTACATCTTATGAGGCAGAAAATATGGCATATATCTTTTTTTTTTGAAGTTTCTTATATTTTCATCACTTCTTTTCTGCTCATTTGCTTAACGTTTTCTGTTTCCACATGCTTGTACTTTTAGTCAGTGTTCCCGGAATTACATACCTTTGCAAAGAAAGTGTGGTAGTGTAGTTATACTTGTCAGGACAGCAATGTGACATTTGACAGATGGAATGTTTAAACAAAGTAGTATAATTTTTTTTATCAGTTTGCTGTAAAATAATGTTGGTAAACAAAATAATATTTTCATTTTGTCTTCTTATAGTGACTATCTATGTATTAGACAGTCAAGGAATTGGGGTTTCATTTCATGTAGGGGCAAGAGATTTCTCTCTTTTCTGAAATGTCCAGACTGCCTGTGGGGCCCACCCAGCCACCTATTCAGTCGGTACTAAAGGCTCTTTTCCCAGGTGTAAAGCAGCCAAGGCACGAAGCTGACCACTTAACTCTGCCTTCAACAATGCCTTGCTTCAGAACATCAGCATCCAGTGTGCAGTTTGCCACACGGTAGATATATTTCCAGTTTAAGTATTGGCACACAGCCATAAACAGTTTTGCCTGTCTCTGTCCCAGGGTTCTTGTTGTGAATGGCTTGCTCTTTTTGTTGCTGTTGTATTCTGAAGTTGATTACTATGGCATTTGCAGAATCTAAAGGAGTGCAGTTCCAGCCCGTGCCATAACGGTGGAGTGTGCAAGGACTTGGTTGGAAGTTATGAGTGTCAGTGCATTCCTGGCTTTACTGGTGCTAATTGTGAGGTCAATATTAATGAATGTGAAACTGCTGTCTGCCCTGACAACTCAGAATGCATTGATGGCATTGGGACCTACCAGTGTGTGTGCAAAGCGGGCTATCCAGGTATGTTACCGTTTGAATACTTGTCCCACTGGTTCTCAGGCAAGACTCCTCTGCTGCTGCATCCAGTTTTAAGTGACATTTTAATGTGGCTAGCTCAAAATATATAATGAACTTCACACATGGGACACCTAAAAACATTCATGTACTGAGTTTGTTAGAACCAGAATGGTGTCTTCAGTATAGTGACTAGGCCGTGGACTAGACAGCCAAGGAATCATGGTTCTATTCTTTGCGAGGCAAGAGATTTTCTCTTCTCTAGCGAGGCCAAACTGGCTCTGAGGCCTACCTAGCTTTCTGTTTAGCGAGTGTCAGGAGCGCTTGCCCCAGGCATAAAGTGGCTATGGCTTGAAGCTGACCACTCACCTCCACCTAGTGTGGAGGTTAAGAATAAGTGGAGCTGTACTTTCATTCCCCCATATGCCTTCATGGTGTGCAAAGGGACAGCGTTACATTACTGATTTCATTTGCCAGTGAGAATGTATTTTTTTTTAGTGGTGTGATGAAGCTGTTTTCAAAAGCTGTCAGTTAGCCTGGTGGCCAGAACGTACTTTAGGGATTTACCAGATTGCACATCATAAACATTATACACCAGAGTGGAAAGGTGCTGTGTGTACCACAGTGGACACAGTTGGCACCAGCATTCTTGGTGCCTTGGGATTTAAATTCACGTTGAAGTGTATGCTCAGTTCATGAAGCTCTGTGGTTGCTCTTGTTACAGTTGCCATTGGCTGGATCATGGTAACTGATACAGCAGCAACATATGTGAACTGCAGGTGTCCGTAAAGAGAAGTGTTTGTCTTCATGTATCAAAACTTCTCTCTTATACAGATGAAAGAACACAAAGTCCCCTCCTATCTTTCCACAGATTTCTCTTTTTGGTGTCTTGCCACGTCTTTCCTATTTTTCTGGTGTCTTCCAGTACATGGCTGAACCATCTTATTCTGTATCATTGCATATTTCTCTTCTCTGTGAATTTTAATGCTGGTGTTCTTTCAGTGTCCTTGTTTTGTCTGTTCCACACTACTGTTGTCATTTTTCTTCTGATCACGTTAACAAGTCTTATATTTTGATTTTGTTAAAAATGTTGTACCCTTCTTGTTATTTTCTCGATACTTCTCCAAAATTTTGAAATCCGTTGTTTAGATTTTGCTTCTGTTCTCTTTATCACAGTCTGTGTTTTGCATTATCTGTTAGTCCCAGTGTGTAGAGGCCTCTTTTATGTTTTTCTTTGAGGGGGGGGGGGTGGTGTCTTTCTGTTCTGATTTCTTTTGTAACATGAAAAAATTGGAAATACCATGGAATATCAAGTCTTTACTCTGAATGTTATATAGAGTTTTTGCACTGAGCATAGTGCCAACCTTTGTGCTTGCAGGCACTTCTTCCAACTGCACAGGAATCAGTCTGTGTCATAGTGTCCCATGTCTCAATGGCGGTACCTGTACCGATTTTGGTGACCATTACAACTGCACCTGTCCTCCTGGTTTCTCAGGTAAGTGAGATCTCTTTCATCTACTTTCTGTTACCTTTTATCTCTGTGACATTTCCTCTAATTTCTATAATCTTTGTGTTTGTGGGCAGGTCAGACTTTTGTTCCCAGTCTCAGGTTATAACCCAAAAAGGGGGTATGGGGTCCTCAGTAGGGTCACATGAAGCATCAGAAGAGGGCTTCTGTTTTCAGTGATTAGCATATTCATGGCATGAAGGCAGTTTTATGCTCTTCTTCCTTGAGACAAGCTTTTGTGTAATGCGATATTGGAGAGTGCCCAGTTCGTTGGTTTCTTGGTATATGTTCATAGTTGCTCACTATTGAAAACTGCTGTCATTGGATCTGAAGGTGTGAATCAGAGAAAACATTAGGTGGAGAAACAAACATTAAATGAGGGTTCCCCTGCACATATAAAAATTTAACTTTTCTGTTTTCTGTAACCTGCAACAGACATGATCACAGTACGCAATTTACTGTGTGATTTAATTTCTACTACATATATAGCCACAGCTGTTAAAGGATTGTGCAAGTACTGCAGTACAGTTTGTGGATGTGATTTTAATACTTATTTTCAGACTTCTTCTTCTTCACTACATGAGTAACATTTAATGTTTAAAGGATGGGGCAGACATCTAAATTTTATGGCACCCTTTATGTAAAATATGAATATAGTGTGAACAAGAAAAGATAAAATTATGAACTACACTGCATTTTGTGGGGAAACGAGTGCATAGTGTGCAGCATGTTTTAAAAATGCAGTAAGTAGCATTGTTGCCTGAATATATAAAATAGTTTGCTTGGGGTGCTAATGTATGCATGTCCCACTGTGGGACAGTAGTATCTTAAAGGGTAATTCCTCAGTTTCATTGTTATTCCCACCTTTAAAGCTTTAGCCACACTATGCTATTGACAAGGAAAGGAGCCATATCACTAATATAGAATGTATATTTTTCTGATCAAATCAAGCCTCAGTTCAATCCAGTTTTCATTTTAGACAGCTTTTGCTGTACATGTGTCTCCTGTGTTCCCTAATTTACATTTGTCTGTTGGCAGGGATGTGTTCTGTCAGGATGGGGCTGGGGGAGATTTTGTTGTAAGTTGACAGATGTCATGTCTGCTAGTACAGTGTGGCATGTTAGTTCTGCAAACATTAACATTTCTTCCATAAATCCCAGTACTTGCTCAAATAGCTGTAACTTGTAATTGAGCGTGTTACATGTGATATGCATGTCGTTTTGACATAATAAGGCTTGGCTGCCGTAAAACTTACATGGATTGTGAATCATTACGTAGGTGACTCTGTTGCATCATCTGTGTCATTGCTTTTAATGCTGTCAGTGTTCTGATATGACTACCGTGAATCTTGTGAGGGTTGAGGCTCTCGCAGCAGTGTTGTTAAAGATTTCAGGACTTCTGGAGGTGACAACATATTGATTGGTAAATAGGTTCTGTCTACACTTCATGGGCAGCACAGACACTGAAGATGGCATTAGTGAGCTCCTCTGAAATACCGTTATATCACTTTAATATTATGGTTCCACTGCATATGCAAGCTGTTGTCAAGCTGAAATGACATGAAGCTGAAAGGTTCTGAAAAGATATCTGTATTTATAGCTACTATGATACTAAACCTGATATGAATAACCGTGTATACTAAGTGATGCTGCTATGTAGACCTATGGACTTTTTTGGGCAAATGTGTACACAGCAGTGTCACATCAGAATACAATCCACAGTCACTTATTGCTTCCATCTTTTGCTCCTGTTTATTACTACATCAATCATGAATGTCTAAATAACATTACAGGATAGTAAATGCCGGTCTTTTTTATGTTTGTAATATACATGGTGTTTCATGACTTGTGGTCATAACTGTGGATGATTTCCTACATCTTTATGTTAAAAAAAGTTCATATAAACGTGTGCGAATTTGAATGGCTATGGAGTTATGACCACTGGCAACTTGGAATAGAGGGGAAGGGTTATTGAAAATATGTAGAATACAATAATCAACAAATTATATGATAAATTTGATGTCTGAATTTAATTTGTTGAAGGAAAGTGTCTTTAATTTACAGTGTTCTGTGCTTAAAGCAGGTCTCCAAAAATCCTACCCCTTACCACAACCTAGGATGCCGCTGAGTTGCAAGTAGTGTGAGTGAAAATGCTGAGATAAGTCTGGAATTTGTTCATATAACCCATCAGCTGTTTAAGGTCAGGTACCATGTGACACCACTGCATGAAGTTTATGTATGGTTCACTGGAGCATGTTTACAAGAATTAAAAACCCCTATACCACAATAACTGTTGACAGTAGGGTCTGTGTTGACAGGAAGTTTTTTGATCACAAAGATGTAGGAAACCATCTGCTACAGTAATATCCAAAAATCATCAAACATTCTGTGTAGTAAGGTAGTACAGCTGTCTGCACCATAACATGACTGAAATGTTTACTATTTCTTGGTATTTATTTGTTTATAGGGACTCAATGGCAAGACAAATTCTGCAATAGTGCATAAGCCATACATTGTTGAATATAAGAATATTTGATAGATGGCATGCACAGACATTGTTCTTCCTGCGTTACCACCATTGTCCAAAGCACTTACACTAGTGTGGGTCATCTCTGCAACTCTTCTCTGTCCTAGCATAAGCTTTCTCCTTGTTGTTTGTTCGATATGTTCACAGTTTCAGCTGTCACAGAAATGTGATGCTGTTAAGTAGATGTGATTGTGCATTAGACCTGTCATAGATATTTTTGTCATGGCCATAGAAGGGTTAAACATTTCCATAGCACAGTGTTTATAGTCTGCATTGTGACTGCCCCTGTGTACACATGTGTTTATTTATGTTCCACATGGCCCTTAACTGAATTTAGGTACAGTTTAAAGCTTATGATTATTAATAAAATTTGAGGTAAAAATGCAGTAATGCGGGTGTGACATACCATAATCAGAACCCCTTACAGTGGAGTTTGCGTCTGTCCTGCACTCATTCCTGTCACATGTCAGTCTGACTGAATGGCGGAGTGTAGCGTAGAGCAAGACTCTTCATATATTTTTGTGTGTGTGTGTTTTATGATGTAGCTTCTGTTTGTCTGCGTTTGAGCTCTGTGTCAAGTAAATGGATGCTGATTACCCTGTAGAACAGATGTGATGTTTGTAGCCTTGTATGAAGTTGCTGTTTATCCAGGAGATGTACAATATCAGCAGTAAACTTACCATTTGATTGTGCTTATTGATAATAATATCCTAATATCTAGCACTCCTCTTTTGTATTTATCAATGCTCATTTATTTTTTATTTTATTGACACCATACAGTCTGGTTACTGAAAGCATGATTGAATAAGCCACATACATATATTTGGGTACAAAGTGTAGAATTTTTAAATATCAAAGCAGGTTGTAGTTAATTTTGGTTGTAACCTGTACTTGACAGGAGGGGCAGTGGAAAATCTAAACCATGATAGCCGGACGTAAGGTCAGAATTGAACCTGAGCCTTCTGAAATATAAGGCGGGAGTGCTAACCTGTTTGTGTGTGTACTATGCTGGCTGTGTCACGTGTTTGTGCATGACCAGGTAGTTCAGTCGCTGTGCATGGTGTTTACTAGGTGCACATTGCGAGCGTGCTTCGCTGCTTGACTGGTGTGTTGCTGTGCCATGTAGAAATGGTGGCACGTGTATGGGCAACAGTTGTGAATGTCCTCCACACTTTACAGGCCGCTCATGTGAGACACTTGTCCAGTGCTCTACCAACCCCTGCCAGCATTCCTCAAAGTGCCATGACCATGTGAGTACCATGGTAGAACTTACTGTTCCTGGAAGTGTCCATGTTATTTGTATATGGTACTTATTTCTGTGGTATAGTTTTACACATGCTGTCATACCTAAATGGATGAACCATATGGTTAGTTCACTGATGGACTGCCGCCACTGCCACCACCACCACCACCACCACCACCACCACCACCACCACCACCACCACCACCACTGCTTTGGAGCAACATATTCACATATGCAGCTCTGTTTCCTAGAAAGTTTTGTCAAAAATACTTAAGGAGAATAGCTTGAAAAGTTCTGAAAATATGGCTGCATTTACATAAGGATACTGAAGTTGGTAGAAGAACAGTATGCTCCAATTGGTGCTGCTGTCTGGAGGTAAGCTGTGAAGTTTTTCAGGCAAAGGTGGACACCCACTAACAACTTAACCACATACATTGCACTGCTGTTTGTTAATGCATTCTGCTCTTCTGTTCATAACTACTACAGGCTGTAACTTCTAACATATGCAGCACGAAAATGGCAAGCATTAGCCTTTTGTAAGGATTGTCATTTTATTGGCTTGTTCAGTACTAATTTAGTTGTGGTTACCCATATTGAGCTTCTAACACTGAACTGATATTTCAGTATCAATTCTTTGTTGTGTGACAGTCCTTATAAACTTGTGCGTTAAGTTCATATATCGTGATTGTGTTCATTTTATTATAGGGTGAACAAATCAAGAAGGATTAGGTGGGTCGTATAGCATACATGGGAGGGGTGAGTCATGTGTATGCAGTTTTAATTAGGAAACATGGCAGACAAGACTAGTTCAGACATCTAGGCATAGCTGGAAGATTATGTGTTAAGATGGATTTTAAGGGCGCGAGTGTGTGAGGGTTTTGACTGAGTTCAGTGACAGGCAGTTGTAAACGTGGTAATGAACATTGCATCATTAATGTGTAGTTTATGTATATTATAATTGACTGGGAAGCCAACACAGAACACATAATGAAATGAATGGTGGTGCAAACCAATTTATTCCACTCTCGTACACATTTCAGCCACAGAGTGCCATCTTCAGGGGGAATGATTAATGTTAGTGGATATTACTGCTGTTATAAAACTGTCAGCTCACCTGTTACACAGTATTATGATGCGTCTGTGATGGTTGGCATACATCTACAGCCTCATATTGTATACCAAATGCATTTGGACACTCTTTAGTATGTTGTGCGTTCAATGAAGAATGTAACTGCTGTTTGTGTTAAGGTTCTATGTGTTCGTTGTATGTATCTCTGTGTTCCGTTGTACGTATCTCTTATAATATCATCAACACATGGACATTCTCATTAGGGAGAAAAGACATGGGTGAAGTCTTGGGTACATAGCTGCTTCATAAATTTGGTAATTTCCGCTAATATTTATCATCCTCCCAAAATATGGCCCTGCAGGGCCGAAACACGTAGGAGAGCTGAATAATTTGGTTTGCACCACGTTCAGTTTATGTATACTGATTTGTTTTTTTTATAAGTTATAATGGTGGTTAACTGTTGGTTTCCATTAAAGGTAGAGAGTTCCTTCACCAGCACCTCAAGGAGAATTCTGCTTCATGGAATATGTAGATGTACTTCTTCCACTGTTGCTTGCACATCACAAGTTCAGAATTTGGTTTTGTCATATAGCAGTGGGTCTGTGGGGTGTGTCATGTACTTGTGTCTGCTTGTCACTTGTGTTTTGTGTCACTGTCACACATGCTTGTCTTGGCACAGAGTGATGGCTACTACTGTGAGTGTGATCCAGGCTGGACTGGTCAAAACTGTGATAATGACATCAATGAATGTCATTCGAACCCTTGTCGCAACTCTGGCACGTGTGTGGACACCATCAATGGGTTCTATTGTGAGTGTGCACCGGGTTTTACAGGTATGGACTACCTTCATGTGGTGGTTTAAGCTCATTGTCCTCGAGATTAGAGGGTTCAAGTCATCTGAGATGTGATGCTTTGTCAGTGTGTAACTGGTTCCCACCATTAGAAAGGACATTTTTGCATTTTTGGACTGATTCCTACTGAAGATGAAGGCAAAATGATCCTTTGAAGCATCTGGATCCACTTACCCACTGACAAAGCATCACATCAGAGATGACTGAAATCCACCTTGCCCCTGGCCATCTCCTGGCTGTGGATGTATCCTGCACTGAAGGGTATCCTGTGTAATGTACTATAACCGCCTCCTCCTCCTCCTCCTCCTCATTGTTGTTGTCATCATTATCATCTTACAGTTCGTCGCATAAGGGAACAGAAGTGATTTTAGGCTGTGAATAACATTATGTCAGAACTGTTGGACAGACTTTTCCACCACTCAGCTGCCCTTACTTTATGCCGTTTATAACAGAGAATCAAAAGTTATAATATACAAATTGGAAACCTAGAGGCAGTAATCCAAGAAACGTGGAAGATTTGTTTTGTGATATGTGCTGTATATAACTTTTTTGTGTTTAATCCCATAGGTTTTTTGAGGTAAGTGTTTGTAATGCACTGTATTCAGTACCAGATGAGCAGACATGAATGTCATATGAAAATTCTTGATCTCATGTGTCATGTGTTGCAGGGAACATGTGCAGTGTTAACATTGATGAATGTGTATCAGGGCCGTGCCAAAATGGAGGCATCTGCATTGACCATGTGCATGGCTACAGGTGCAACTGCAGTGAGGATTTCATGGGTGATAATTGTGAACTTCCGTATGATGTGTGTGGTCTTGTTCCGTGCAAGAACAATGGTGCTTGTGTGAGCAGCCCTAACAGACGCGATTACCATTGTCGCTGTCTGTCAGGTAGGGTCGTAAGGAGTGCTGTGCTTTCTCTTTAAACTGTCAGCATACTCGTAAGTTTGTGTGTTTGTGGCTGTAGTTTGCTTCTTCTTGTGGCTGGAAAGACCTGTGTGATTTTGTACTTTCAAATTGCAGATTAGTAGGGAGAGCCTTATTTGAGGTTCTTGCACTGGCATTGTTGAAGATTTGAGTCTTCTGGGATGTTACAGCATGTTGTTAGGTAAGCAGTTCTGTACTCTTCAGAAGACCGTAGTGCCTTCATCTGGTTGACCCTGAAGAAGAAGGACTTGTTATGCTACAAAAGATCGGTAGCTACTTACCTAACAACACACTGTAACCTCCCAGAAGACACAGATCTTTAGAGCTTTTATTATGTGTTTGCAGCTTTTTCCCCAGCTTGATGTACATACAAGAGATTCATTCTCATCACATTGAGACAAATATGATATGCATCTGTGACTGTCATGTTTGCAGATTCTGCATTTTATTATGCTGACGTACAATACATTTTTAATTATGTGCTGTTACAGTGATGTTACATTTTGGTTTGTTTGGTAGGATTTGAAGGTTCTAACTGTGAGGTGAACATCGATGACTGCATTCAAGCAAGTTGTGCAGACAACAAAGTGTGCATTGATGGCGTGAATGGCTATGACTGTCGCTGTCGGCAGGGTTTCACAGGTGATGACTGTACCACTAGCATCGACTTCTGTGAAGACAACCCTTGTCAGAACAATGCCACGTGTGCCAATACTTACGGCAACTACACGTGCATCTGTCCGGGTGGCATCAGTGGTGAGTCATTTGTTAGGGCACTTCTTCTGTCTTTAACTCACTCATGCATGAAAGAAACATGGAAAACAGCAAATACTAAAGCTTGTCATGTGACTTGTGATCCTGAGACAGTTGTACCCAGTTTACATCCTCACATATTCCCTAAGGTTTATCTTATGTTATCATTAAGTTCTGTGTACATTGCTTGTAATCTCTTTCTATTTAATGACACTTGTAGAGTGTAAGTGTTGTGAAGATTAAAATGATGAATTCTAGTATGTAGGAAAACAGCTGCAGTGTACAGTGTGGTTCTGTCCTAGAATTTTTGTTTGGAAAACTGAGGGAAGTAAAAAAATATAAATACATTTGTTTTTTATTTCTTTAAGTGTTTCGTTCAGTGACATTGTCAAGTTCTCAGGTTATATAGCATTGGTATTAGATGAATGAGTGCATATGGAGCCGTAGTGGAATGATAATGACAGGTGAAAACCGAAGTACTTGGAGAAAAAATCTCTTCCAGTGCCACTTTACAAAGCACAAATCTCATTTGGACTACCCTGGGATCAAACTTGACCCTCCATGGCAAGCAGCCAGTGACTAACCACCACAGTGCTTTAATTCTGTTAGCTAAGGGTGTCATGAATGTTGGAGGTGCGCTAACTTGCAACTTGCTTGATTTTACAACTGTCATTTCTTGAGGTAAATTATCTTAGGATTTTGTGTCACATAAAAGTAGTAGTTTGACATGGCCTTTCTCTTGTTACATGAGTTTCAAATTACTTTTGTGCCAGTCTGTATATATTTATTTTCTATTCTCATCACTTTACAGCGTGGCCATATTTTGTAAAATGCGTTACTGAATGCATTCATTTGAACTGTTTCAGGTCGTGACTGTGAACATGACATTGATGAATGTTCTCAATCATCAGAACTGTGCAACAATGGCATATGTGTCAATAGTGTGGGTATGTATTATTCAGGGGAACATGTTGTTAAGAAGGGAATATTGTTCATCCCTGCATTTTGGTGGAGTTAAAGAATTTTGGATGCTGCACATAGGAAATTGTATGTGCCATCATTGAATTCCATCTGACCTAAATATGTATTATGATTTATGAATCTGTAGTGTCAGATCACTGTAACAGGCTACCTAATACTGTACTTAGCCAAATATAAGGTGCCTCTCTTCCCCCTCCCTTCACAGTCGTCAGTTGCCAGGAAAATGCCTCTACAGAACTTTGTGCATGACTATAAGACAGTCTCCCATTTATCAGATGAATTGCAAAAAGAGTTTTCTCCTGCACTCAGATAAATGCGTTATTTCCACTGTAGTACTTAGTATTTTTGTCACCATAGTTTTAATGTTATTCGGTTAATATTTTTTATTCCATATGTGCCTGTAGTTTATTTTTGGCTTTGTGTTGTGTCATGTGTAACTTCAGCTCTCAGAGTTTAGCCGCATCATTTTTACCACAGTCTAGACAAAAATTGTTCCTAATTCATCATCTGAAATATGGCAGGGGGGCCACCTTATAATTGTGCACAAACTTAACACATTCTGTGTTAGTGTTTTCCTGAAGATTGAAGATTGTGAGGGTGGGGGGAGATGTCTTAATTTGCAGGGTCACCTTATGTTTGTGTAAGTGTGGTATTGGAGCTGTAACTGTGTTTCACTGTACGTGATGATAACAATTATGTATATAAACAGTCAAACAGTGTTTCACCTCACTTTATTCAATCAAGAGGCTAAACTACCGGTTTCGGTCCGTATGCAAGACCATCATCAGGTAGGCTGTTTGACTCTTTATATACATAATTGTTTACTATATGACAACGGGATGTCCAATATCAAAATTGTACGTGATGATGGTGACCATAATGTATGTTATATCATCAGAAGAGCATCAACATAAAATACGGCCAAACACTGAAAGACAAATAATACATCAGAAATCAGAGTCACTTCTATTCAAACTGCTGCATCAGTGAGAAAAAAAAATACGAAATGTTGTGATTTGTCTAACTACACATTTGTTACCAATCAAAGACAATCTGTATGTGTGTTTTGTGGCGTGCATTTATGGGTTATCATAAACATCTGCCATACTAACAGAATTTAGTCATCTCTGCTTATATGTACTATGTTATGTACCCTTGGAGGCTTTCACAACAAACAAATGGGGCCAGACAAGTAAGGAATCATGATTTGGTTAGTGGCAGGGCAAAAGGTTTCATGTTCTGCAAAACATCTGAATGGGCTTTGGGGTGCAGCCGGCATCCTAGTCAGTGTGTTCGGGGTGCCTTCTACTGGAAATAAAGCGGCTAGGTTGGAAAGCTCCTCCTTCATCTCTGTCTAGTGCCAAAGTTCCGAATGCGTGGGGCTATACCAGTACTCCCCTACGTTCCCTTGTGGTATGCAGAGGGATAACTTTACCTTAATCACAGGAAAGAAATACATGAACCTCATCTGAACATCAGCCACATCCTGGTTGAAGCAAGCACTTAACATTTCAGAGAAACAGGAAGTTCACAAAACACTGGTTTTTAGCTTAACCTTGATATGGTTGATGTTGAGAATATTTTAGTGCTTCAGTGTTGTAACTTACATGCTGAAAGCACTAAAAGGAGTACCATATTTACTGTGACGGTCTCATTTATATCTTAATAAGCCATTGGCTACTTATTTTCTTTGGCTTTCATACCTGTTTCATGATGAAGAACTGTCCATATAGATCATCCCATAAGATGCCAGTGGAGGCACTGAGGGGCAGTAGTGGTATAGATCTACTCATTTGTAACCATGGTGCTAGATGGGGGTGGGTGGTTAATGCTATGTCCCAGCTGCTTTACCCCTGGGAATGAAACACAGTAACCATTGTAGAGGAGGCTGGGTGGGCCCCAGGGTTGTTCCGGATGGGTATGGAGAAGAAAAATATCTTGCCTCTGTCCAGGATTCTAACCCCACACTGTCCAGCCATCCAGCTTGTAGCAAATCGCTGTACCGACTAGTGGTATCATAATCAGATAGCTGATCTGAGTCTGTCAGAACCCTACAGTGTCGCACACAAATAACGGGTGCTTCTGTGGTGTGAGAGCCTAAGTACAGGCCCTTACGTGCTCCCGTGGTTCCTATCCCGTGCTATTTCCTTCTACCCCACAGATTTTAATGATGAGCAGGTAACATTCAGTGCTACATAGTCACCCTCTGTTTGTTGATGCTTGCAGTACTTGCTTGTTTTACTTTTCACTGTGGCTTCTAAGCATAACATTTGTTGAGGTCTGCATGACATCATACACGTTGCACACTAATGTGTCATCATCTTTATGACTTACAGGAAGCTACCTCTGTTTCTGCAGTCCTGGATTTACTGGTGACCACTGTGACTTGGACATTGATGAGTGTCTGTCACAACCGTGTCGCAACAATGCCACATGCGTGAACAAGATAAACAGTTACCATTGTCTGTGCACACCTGGTTTCACTGGTAAGTCTCCTCTTTCACCTGCTTGTTCATCATCTCTCATTTTCCATCTTCACATTTTTTTCTGCCATCCTCCCTTCTCTTTTGTTGTTGTCTTATTTCAGTGTTACAAGAAGTGTTTAACATCTGCTTTCTGGCAGTTTTGGGCACATTCACACTGAAACAGTGCGGCAGTGCTCGTATAAGCTTCACTATGTAAATGTCTGTCTGTCTGTCTGTCTGTCAGTCTGTCCACTTTACCCACATGTAACAACTTCAGAATGCATGAATAAATTTTTATGAAATTTGATATGGGATACTTTCACTAAAATTTGTTGACACATTACAGTTGTGGTTAAAAGTGAAAGAAAATATTTTAACACATTGACTATTGTGAGCAGACATACACAACTCTTATGGATGGAGCGACTCCATTTACTTGTACTAACATTACATATTCAAGATCTCATAAGTGCATATGAAATTTAGCCCTGTACATTAGTTCTTTATATAATACACCTGAAGATGGTCGACATAAGACTGAAATATGCAGTGTATATTTAACAGGTAATGCATGATAAATCTATTGAACTGTGTTGTGTTATCCTGACATTATTAATTTGCATTATATCATGTATTTATTAAAACTGAACTGAATTGTCTTGACATAATGGAGTTACCTTATTATTTCTGTAATTGAACCCAATTAATTAGCAGCCATCGTTTGTGTAGTAATTCTGTTGCAGTAAAATATGCCTAGCATTTTTCTGCCCTGTTTTGCTGACATAGTGTTTGCCTCTAGGGAAAGACTGCAGCACTGATATTAATGAATGTGCATCGGTTCCATGCAAGAATGGTGCAACGTGCATTGATGCTATTGCTGCCTTCAAGTGTGTGTGCCCTGCAGGCTTGACAGGCACCCTGTGTGAGATTGACATTGATGACTGTGAGGTATGAACTCTGCACATGTAGATATATTTATTTATTTATTTAATATTTGTCAATCCATTTATCTATCTATCCGTCCCGACACCCACATACCTGGCCATCCCTCCATCCATCCATCCATCCATCCATCCATCCATCCATCCATTCACCCACCCACCCATCCATTTATTCATTCATTTGTTGTTCCGTTCAGTCATTATTTCTTTTGTTTTTGTATTTAATTTTTAGTTACTTATTTATATTATTTAATTATTATGTAATTTACATAACAATTTGGTTTTGTTTACTAATTTGTTTATTCATTTAATTAGTTAGTTAATCTACTTTTATTTATTATTTAATTTACCTAATGTTTTTATTATATATTTAATTTATTTAATAATTTAATTACTCACTTCATTTAATGCTTCTTCATTTATTTAATTTCTGTAAGTTATTTGAATTTCTTTAATCTAATGTATTTTGTTTACTTGATTTTTTGAGGCTGGGGCCAAAATTTCGTCTTCAGTCAGTAGTAGTAGTAGTAGTAGTAGTAGTAGTAGGAGGAGGAGGAGGAGGAGGAGGAGGAGCAGCAGCAGCAGTAGTAGTGGTAATTTCTTACTTAGTTATTAATTACATTGATGGGTCAATCAATTTTTTGCTCATTTGCTTGTCTGTTTATTCACATACAGTGGATTCTTATTATTTGTGATTGTTTTGGATTGATAAAGATGTCATGAACATCAGAATTCTTTATCAGTGTAAAACACTTATTTGATGCCAACTCACCAGCCACGTGCTTTTGTCCTTATTTGTCAGACCCAGTCATGAAAGGCTGGAACAGCTGAAACTTCAGCAGCACTGCTGTGAACACCTGAAGTCCCGGCTGAACATACTGTATGGCCCAGTCGTGTGATATCTTGTTTCAGATGCTCCAGAACTTGCGTGTGATGATGCGGCTTTCACTGTAGTATTTGTTCAAGTTATGGTCTTCTGGATTTGACACCATTCAGTCTGGTAGTTTTATACAAATGTTTAAACAGATCATGCTACCTCGCTGTCCAGGGTTTAACTCATGTAAATGGTGGCAGCCCGTTACTTTGACAAATTCATAATTTTATGATCGGATTCACAGTGATACTGCTATTATACATTCTTGTACAGTCATGCAGTTAGTTCAGTAAATTAGATCAGGAATTGTGGAGGCTCCATACTGTATTGTGGTAATTACTCACATGTTACCAGCCGGGTTGTATAAGTTTGCATTTGGCCATGTTTCTGATTACAGTCATCACCTTGTCACAATGGTGGGCTGTGTGTGGATGGAATCAACAGTTTCGAATGTAACTGCACAGACACAGGCTACGAAGGCCAACTGTGTGAGAACAACATTGATGACTGTCAAGTTTCCCCATGCACCAACGGCGCTGAGTGCCATGATGGAATTAAGGACTACAGTTGCAGTTGCTTTCAAGGCTATGCAGGTGTGTAAGAGGTACTTAGGGGCAGCACCACTCCATTTATTAACCGCAGACCGTTTCTCTTGTGAGTTCCCTGAGCACTGCGGCTCTCACGGGATGTCACAGCAGATGCAGGCCTTCTGTACGGTAAAGCTGATGGGCTTAGGGAAGCAGTAAAACAACAGACAGTACATGGTACATAATCTGGGTGCATACGCATCTCTCCTGTTCCATGCTGTTTCAGTTCTTTCATTTTATGCCTTCCCTTGCCTTCTGTCCATCATATTCCTTGCCTTCCCAGTGGTCAAGATGATACTGTTTCAGGATATGATGCCCTGAAGATGGAAGCAGCAGTTTCTTCCAAAACACTGGTACCTATAAATGTATACCGCAACATGTTCCTTATTAATACCATTGTGTTTGCCTGTCTGTATGCATGAAACAGTTTGTGGACTGCTGAATGTATCTCCATGAAATTTGGTATTGGTGAATTGACTAAAATTGTTTGACATGTGTTGTGTGTCCCTCAAGTACAGTGCAGTAAATATTTTCATGTGAAAGATGTTTTGAACAAAAGTTGTAAAAAATGACAAAAACTGTGTGCACAATACACTTTTTTGTAATAGTATAGTTTTTTAAATAACTAAACAAAAGGCAGCAAATTCACCATTGTTACAGTCTGCCTAAGTTTCCTGATGTTCTCACAGCGATGTTGCCTTCTGGGATGTGACTCTGTCTTTGGTCAGTGGTTGCCTGTGTTTCAGAGGCACTACAGTCCCTCAAAACTTTGGGAACTACTCGCCCAATGACACAGCGTCACATCCCAGAAGACTTGAATCTTCATATCTTAGGTTGTCTACCTTAATTTTGTTTTCTTTCAGGCAAGAATTGTGAAATTGACATTGACGAGTGTGACAGCGCACCATGTCAATATGGCGGCACCTGTCTGGAACGCTCTAATCAGTCTCTTTACCAGCAGCTCGGATCCCAACCTGCTCTTTTCCCTCAGGCGTTCAGCTACTTGTCTGCCAGTGGGTGAGTTGTGTTTCATTATTAACCCTTTAAAGATGAAGCGTATCTGTTTTATATAAGGACTCAGAGCATACTGCGCTGTAAACACTCTCCACTTCGGTTATAAAAACCGATCTCTTAATGTTTTATAAGGCAAAAGTTGCTGTTGGGTCTGAGGTCCGTACAAAACACGCAAACGCAATGTGGGCACCACGTAGAATGTTTTAATGTTAAACTTGGTCGTATGTAAAGTTACCGCTAGGCTTTAAAAGGTTAATGGGGCTCTCTCTTTATTTGTTATGGTGTGTGTAGCCATTTGCTGCACTATGCAAATTGACTGCGTTGTGATGCTGTCACAGAATCGTTGGTTGGTTCGTGGATCACTGTTGATCTGCAGCTCAATATACGCTCTTGAATATTACAGGGATGAGATTCCATGTACCTTGGCAGATAGGTGTCACTGTCATGGGAACCTCAAATCATTTATGCAGTTTTGCTAATTACAGTTAGTGCTGCCTCTATGTTTGTATATACACAGCTGGAGAAATTACTGCAGTGTTGAGCAGTACCATGTTTAAATTTGCGTCCAGTTATAAGGTGCCCTCCCTCACCGTTTATCAGATCATGAATTAGAAAGAAATACTTGTCTTTTGTTGAGGTAAATAGAGTATGTCGAAGGTATTGAGAAGATCTAAATAAACGTGTTGTTCATAAGTGCTTATGGTTAGAATTGTCAGTACATTTGTAACTATAGCTTTCATTGTTGCTGCAGTATAGAAACAAACAAATTCTGTTAAGCGAGATTCGTGGTTTCTGCAGTGGTGTTGTTCAGCAGGCAGGTCTTCAGGGATGTGATGCTGTGTCGTTGGGTTACTGTTCCCTCACATTCTGAAGCATCATAGTGCTGTCATCTCCAAGGGTTGAAAGGTCCAAGTAACAACATTTTTGGTGATTTCCTGTAATAAAATATCAACAAGGCTAAATGTGTTTGAGTGCAGTGCGCAGTTGATTTTTCTAAAGGGAGTAAGAGTTAAAAATAATGAATCCAGATACATACGGCAGTTAGTTAGGTGGCTAAGTAGTTAGTTTCTTAGACAGTCAGTAAATGTATTTGTTTATGAAACAGACCAAATGCACAATATGACATACATATAAATAGTAAAGACACTACTGTGACATGTTTCGGTAAAAATATAGCATCATCAGGGAGTAGGCCTACGTCTGCCAAGGTTAAAACCACCTACAAATATGAAATAATATGTGTACGAAGTTCCATATCCTGTAGTATGATCTGCAGTCGATATCTGTTGCGTATAGAAAATATATGTGTGCAGTTGAAAATCTTACACTTAAAATATAGTTAAAAGCATTTGTTATACAGTATATGTGATTTGTACAGAATAAAATTATAATCATTGTGGTTGGTTGGTTGGTTGGGAAGTCAGTTAGTCAGTCAGTCCGAACACAGTGGAACCCATTTGATGTTCCTTCTTGTGAGATTTTTCTTAGTTTAATGTTCAAATCCATCATGATTCAAAAAAAAAAAAAAAATGGGGTCTCATAGTGCGTTTAGTCACCTCACCTTGCTGCATCTGTTTCAGGTACAAGTGTGTTTGTGTACCAGGAATCACTGGAGAGAACTGTGAGATCAATGTGAATGAGTGTGATCCAGATCCTTGCATCCATGGGTCCTGCAAGGATGTAATAGGAGCCTATGAATGTGAGTGTGAGGATGGCTTCGAGGGTGACCAGTGTGAAACAGAGATTGATGAGTGTGAGCGCTATACACCGTGTGTGCATGGCACATGCTCAGATCGGAGAGCAAACTACTATTGTGACTGTGAACCAAGATACGGTGGTAAGAACTGTTCTGTGGAGCTCACTGGATGCTTGGACGCACCTTGCCGCAACAGTGGTACCTGTAAACCATATTTGGAAAATGAGATCAACCAGAGGTACAATTGTTCTTGCCCAAATGGTTTCCATGGACAAAACTGTACACAGGTATGTAAATGGTTTTTGGTGCCTCCAGTTTCTGAAAATTGAAGTTGCAGGGTGGTCATCTTGTATTCAGACAGACATGGTAAAACATACAAGTGGCTAAGTTGTGACTTAAACCAAAGCTGTTAGGGTGGTGCTGAGGTCATCAAATCCCTGAAAACCCTTTGGTACTGCAGTAACTGGACCCAACTCTGAGGAATGGAGATCCGGAGAGTTGAAGGGATTGTACCCATGAGATGATGAACCGTTTGTAAATTACTAGCAATTAGGTTAACCCTTTAAAGATGAAGCATATCTCTTCTGTATAAGGACTCAGTGCATACCACGCTGTAAACACTGTCAACTTCAGTTATAAAAACCAATCTCTCAATGTTTTATAAGGCAAAAGTTGCTGCTTGTGCTGAGATCCACACAAAACACATAAACGCAATGTGGGTACCACGTAGAATTTTTTAATGTTAAACCTGGTGGTATGTAAAGTTACCGCTAGGTTTTAAAAGGTTAATAGTAACTTTACATTATACTATTGTTTATAGTGTCAGAGAGCCATGGCAATTGATGTCCTTTGTTATAAGAGTGACATTGCCTTTGCAGGTGACCACAATGTCACTGAGTGGCTCGTCCTTCATTCTGGTCAACACGACCCGTGAGGAGGGTTATGATATTCAGTTCCGGTTCAAGACTACTCTTTCCAATGGGTTACTTGCCATTGGAAAGGGGTCAACATACTATATTCTTGAGCTAGTTAATGGCAAGCTCAATCTGCACTCAAGCCTGCTCAACAAGTGGGAAGGTGTATTTATCGGATCAAAACTCAGTGACAGCAACTGGCAGAAGGTGTGTACTACCTAGTTGTAACGCTTTGGCTGTCACCCTGTGGATCTGGGGAACTGTGCTTGGCGTGTGCCTCACATAACGGCACAACTGGCTGTTGGTGCTTACATGTTTCTAGAGGCACTCATCTGTCTGAATTAGTGTAGGAGTTTCAACATATTTTTCATAATATTTTTAACTTTCAGCATACTTCCTTTTAAATCCCACTTTTTTGCCATGGCCGGAGCACAACTTAAATCCAATTGCAAGACATGTTTTTTTGTTGTGGACGAAAAGGATATATCTTTAATAAGCCACTATGAGCACCAGATGAAATCAGCTGGTTTGTTGTGTCTCAGCAGTAACATTAATTGGCTGGATAATGCATATAATTTTAGGGACTGTAGTGTTACAACCCATGTTATAACGAGAGGTGTAGGTTTGTGTGAGGTTGATGATACGCTGTTATGAGAATAAACTGTGAACTGTGTTGCAGGTATTTGTTGCAATCAACTCTTCACATGTAGTGCTTGCCGCAAATGAGGAGCAGACAATATACCCAATTAACCTCAATGAGGTTATTAACACGTCCTATACAAGCTTCCCGACAACATACCTGGGGGGCACCTTGCCATACCTCAGTGGCTTGACGCATGGTCCAGCCTCATTCGTAGGTTGCACTGAGGACGTTGTGATCAATGGAGAATGGGTTTTGCCAAATAAGCAGGTGAAAGAGGAGCTGTATGTGCCTGTAACACTGATGGGTGTGGAAGTGGGGTGCCCACGTGAGGACCAGTGCAGACCAAACCCATGTCATAATGGTGGCACATGCACTGACCTCTGGAGGAACTTCAGTTGTGCATGTGAACGTCCGTATCTTGGACACACCTGTCAGTACAGTGAGTGTTCTGTCAGTGCCAATAAACTTCTGATTATTATTTGTATATGGGCAGTGCGTGTTAAATTTTGCCCAAAACAATGTTGTTTTGCTTTAATATTGACAAGTTTTAGTGACCAAAGGTTTGTTGAATGCTGCCTGGAGTCAGGTTAAAGTCATTTTTGGTGGTGGGATCTTGAATGCCCAGACACCTGCGTACTTTATTTAATTCTTACGGGGAAAGCATGCTTCGTACTGCATTGTTTCATTGTGCATTGCAGTTTTCAAGAAAGTAACTTCAGCGTTAAACAAGGAAATGCCACACATTCTTACAATATGCAGAATATAAGTGTGCAGCTCTTTGTTATGCTATCTCATCTATACCTATGTTACTTCATTCCTTGTTAGGTTGACATATTCTTGTCAGAGCTGTATTCATAACCATCTTCAATCTGATGTGCATCTCAATGTATACAGCTGGTTAATTAATAGTCATGGAGATATATGTGCTGTTAGTTGCTTGGAACTACAGGCAGAGTGTGTTGTGAGGACAGAAACTGTGACATATTTGTTATTCGTGATCAATCACATACACAGTGAAAGTTTGAACTGTTACAGATTTGACAGCAGCTACATTTGGTCATGAAAATATTACTGACAGCCTCGTGACTGTGATGGTAAATGATGGAGCCCGTCGATCGATACGTAACGTTGTGGACATTTCCATGTTCATTCGGACTCGTCAGGAGGACGGTACGATATTTTACCTGGGTTCATCTTCAGTCATCAGTCCTGGGGAGGAGACCTTTATCCTAGCTCAGTTGGATGCTGGGGAACTGCTGGTGAAGATACAGTTCAATGGCACACTGGAAAAGTACACGGTCGGTGGTCAGAAGCTGGATGACGGGAAAAGGCATCTCATACAGGTCCGTTCACACTATTTGTCGCGAGATAAAACATTTCGAGGTGTTCTTGGCAGGTGTTATTCATATGATTGTCTTGTGACATTTTACACCATGTTGTATGATGACTTCCCCAGACATTTTAGAGGGATCATCTGCATCATCAACGTGAACAAATTTCTTTCACCCTGAAGACTGAGGGAATATCTTCATCTTGAACATTAGAGCAAATTTATTATACTGCGTGGTACAGGAACTTAAAAGACAATTATTTGGGTTTCTCATGATACACCATCACATGGTAGTGGGTAATGGATAATGATTGTGAGATGTGGGCTTTAAATATTTTGAAACAACCACAATTGTTTAAAAATCTTGCAGAAAATGTCAGAGCCCATGGGAAAGATAGGATTTGCAGGATTTGGAGAAAGGCTTCATCTGTCTCTTGTAGCCTTTTTTGCCCTGACAAGTGAAATTCAAAGGCCGTGTATGTTCATGATTTTAATGGTAGTAATGTTTTTTTATCCTTGTGATGTTTCTGCCAGGTTGTGCGTAACGTGACACTCGTCCAGGTGAAGATAAATGGAACAGAGTACTTTCGCAAAACTATCTCTGCAACAGGTCCACTTGATTTGAATGTGTTATATCTTGGAGGGATGCCCCAGGTAGGACGTACCATTCGCCAAGTTGATGCAATTCCAGAACGGTCTGAAATCACAAAAGCACCAGTCAATTTCAAGGGCATCATACAAGATGTGCAGGTAAACAGAATATGTACTCTATGGTGTGTTTATTTCTAGCTGTTTCATGCTGAAGGCTCCAATTTCTAGAGTGTGACTGCCCAACAAAACCAATGTGAGACACAAAGCTGTGATACCAGCGAATATTCAGATTATGTGACATTCTGAAAGTGGAGGCAGCAGGTTCCTCCATCCACCAATGTATATGGCATCACATCACAGAAGACCTCACATCTCACACGTTGCTCTGCATGGGAAGCAGCTCATGGAGTCATACCCCATTCCTCATATTAACATGTTACTGTGTCCTGTGTGGCAGGTTGCTGTGATTTTTAAAATAATTTTTAGCAGTGGATATCCATCTTATAATTTATTGAGCTGTTAGACATATAGTGGGGTCATTTTGGGTTCATTAGTTCCTCTCTAGTTTGTGGGTACAAGCAGATGTATTAAAATAAAAGTTTAGGCATACTAGAGCGGACACATTTAACATAGCAGGAATTGCATGGCAGGAAGTTAATATGGAATTAAGTACATTAACTGTCGCTGGGATAGATGTAACTGTGATGATAGTAATGCTGAATGACGAAAATTAAACTGAAAGTCATTACAGGACTAAATGTAGCTAACTTATTGTACTGTAGTATTGTTATTTTTCAATATAATGAATAAACATGAAAACATTTGTTATTGTTTCTTACAGATTAGCAATGGGAAACGCATCATGGTTGTAGAATTCTTTCCTCTGAAGGCACAGGATCTGCAGATTCCACCTCAGTTTGGTACCGTAAGCTTTGATAAGGCGATGGTGTTGGAGGGTGTGGTGTCTGACAACTCCTGTAGGGACAGTCCATGTGAGCACGGTGGCACATGTTTTGTGACGTGGAATGATTTCAGGTACATACTTATTTTTAACAAGTGCAAGTACCTGTTCTGGTCTTGAGACATAGCTGCTTTTCATGTGACTATCACAATATATCATACTAGCTGAAACTATAAAGGAATGGGAGTCAGGTTAACGTTTAGCGTATGGTCTGTCAAATGCCAGGCTTCTACTGCTGCCAGGGCACTATTCAATATAATACCCGCTGTGGGACAGTGCTTTCGCTTTTGGATGAGAAGGCTGTACAATTAGTGGCACAACACTATCTTATCCACCCACTAAAGTTTGACACCATGTAATTAGAATGTTGCAATATTTGCATGTTCCTTTAACAGCTGAGATACTGGGAAGAGTACAAAGTAAATTTTATAATACCTGTGGCTGTTTTCTGTTAGCTTTGTGGTTGGAAACCGGGAACATATTTGCATACCTGCTAGATATATCACTGTGCACAGAACGTATGTACAATGTAGATTTTGTTCAGACCAAATAATGTGTGTACATTTTCTTACATTCATTGCTTTAACAGACCTCTCAGCTCTGAATTCATATGTGTCTTTCTGGCAACCTACATGATTCATTTCATACACAGTTTTGTGAATTTAGATGAAATTTGGTATGATCAGTCTTCACTAAAAGTTGTCATGTTTAGTGCTTTGTCATCCTTACTTTGTGTGAAGCTCATATTAATTTACGTGTTTCAAATTTCTCAGAAACTCATAATCTTCCGGTATAGAACCAGAAGTGGAAAACATACTTTTGTGTGTACACAATCACCAACCAGTTAAGGTGAATAGTAGGCATGGAGGTAAAACTCCATGCATTCTAGAGCTCTGCAGTGAGTGGAAGAGATGTAAGATTGCTTGTGCAGCCATTTCATGTTAGGGTCACGATACCATGGGCTCTTGGACTGATATGGATGGAAGTTGTCACAGTGTTTCTGCCATGATTAAAATCCCAACTGACCATTCTACATCTAGTCACTTAAGCGGCTGAGTTATGTTGGCTCAGCATCTACAGGCACCTTACAAAATTTGTAGCCTATCCCTTTAAAATTTGCTGCAGTACATATTTAGTGTGTCATGCTACAGTTGTGACCACAAATGCCTGTAAGGCTTTGCATTAAGTCTGCCATACATTTGTCTAATTTTAACCAAAATTGGAGTGTGTCGATGAATGTCACTGACGCTTCCTAATATCAAATATCATGAAAATCCATTTTGCCATTCCCAGGTTGTTACACCTGGACATGCTGATGGCCATCGAGAGTCAGGGTCTGTGGTTGAGATTTAAATGACATGTGTGTCTGTGGTTGAGATTTAAATGACATGTGTAAGTCCTGTTACATGCAGTTGGTGTGGCTGTGTTCCAGGTGTGAATGTCCACGTGGCTACAAGGGAAAGATGTGTCAGGAAATGGAATTCTGTCAGTTGCAGAACTGCCCACCAGGCAGCACCTGCCAGAACCTAGACAATGGCTATGAGTGTATTGCTAATGCCACATTTGACGGGCATAACACATCGCTAACCTATTCTCTCCATGTAGAGAATGGCCTCAGTGTTGAGCAGCTGGACTCAATCAGCATAACGTACCGCAGTCGGACAGGTATGGCACAGCTTATGCTGGGATAGACTTGACTAGTAGTGAATGATGATAAGTGGATGCTCATACTCCTGTTGGGAAATTGAATCCTGACTCCGTAGTCATCCTACCCATAGCGTAACTACTATACTGATGGAAATATCCAGCTCACATACTACAGAATACGGTCCTGCAGTTATCCTTATGAAGGTTGAGTAAAAGCGTAAGCATAGCTAGTAGCATGGCAAAGGTTTGAACTGGGTACCTCCTGAAAAAAGAGCTAGGGTGTTACAGATATATCTGCCTGCTTCAGTTTAGCATGTTTACACTGTTTAGCCATTAATTTTATTCTTTGCTTACTGTGTGGCTTTGAATAATGCAAGTTTATTCAAATTACCAGCACATTTACACATAACCTTTCAACAGACATACATTTTTTGACAATTTGCATCATACTCAGTAACTGTGTATATTACCTTAGTAACTATGTGTTTGGCAATATACGTATGTGATCCTTTATCCTGAATCCTTGGGATTTGGGGTTCTTTCAGAATTCGGAGCACCTTGCCTAAAACCCACTGAAGTGCATTTAAAAATTGCAAAAAAAAATGGCCTGGATTTAACATGAAAGCATTTTGGGTTACCTAACATCAATTATAAGGCATCATCTGAGGAGCTATCATCAAAACAACATGAAAACAAAGCACTAGCCCTGAAATTATGTAGTAGTAATTTTTTATGTATTTGTTTGAGAACATAGCCAGATTTCAGAGCATGCTGGGTACCAGGATGACAAATACAAGATCCCATACCCCTACTATATTTACATTATCAGTTGTACCCTTTTAACATTCTTGTTGTTTGTTGTTATTTATCATGCCTGTTTTGCAGTTCAAATGTAGAATTAAGTGTAGCACTTACTATGCTTTGTTCATACTTAGTTCACTTTTACTGGTAAGTGCCATAATCATTTTGCACCTCATTTGTAATGATACTGACTTTAGGTGTACACTATAATTAGTGCAGCTGATGAAGTCTTATTAAAGAAATAAATTAACTTCCATATCGTGAGATGTGCTGTCCTCACAGCAGGGTTGCTGAGGGTTCAGGTCTTCTGAGATGTGATGCTCTGTCACTGCGGAAATGGTTCCTGACATTGTGAATTCTTGGACTGTTTGACCCTAAAGCTGAAGGCATCATGATCCTTCAAAATGTCTGGAACCACTTGCCCCACGACACAGCTTCACACCCCAGAAGACATAAATCCAGACTTGCATATTGTATAGTGTTCTAGGTTATGACACTGTGTTTTAGTGTGATACATAGTCATAACCTGGAAGACAACAGCGTGATTCGTCACTGCTGTGTAAACTTCAGATCTCACAAATAAATGGACTTGTTCCAGGTGGCACTATGTTGTATGTCACTTCTGGTTCAGAGTACTTGTCGGCGTCTGTGTACCATGATGAGGTAACAGTGGCATGGAAGTTCGACATATCAGCCAGTGCACAGGTCCACAGGTTCCACAAAGATGAGCCAGATGGCCAGTGGACCACAGTCCTTATCAAAATGGAAAACAATGGCATCACAGGAAAGTTCAGTTTTGCTAACGAGGATTCTGCACAGAGTTTCAGTGCTGCTGCGTTCCCTTTTGAATCATGGCAGAAGCTTGTTAGAAATGGCAAGATTATGCTGGGAGGACGTACAGACTTAGCAGACAACACGGGTGAGTTGTGGTGTCACGTGTGTGGCGCTGGCTTCGGGTGCATAGTCCTAAATGTAAGTGTACTGGAATGCTGTGATACGCAGTTTGAAGTTAAAATAAATGAACCCAAGGCTGTGGTACTTCTTTACAGTATGCATATAACTGCATTTATGTGACTGAGACTGCCACCTCAAACAGAAACATCAGACATTAAATAATTTATAAATTTGTATATTTTCAGTATATAGAGGCATTATTTTTGCTGACAAGTATCAGTTGCTATTTCTTGTTGGTTCATTTATCATATTAATGCAGCCCGCTCAGCTGACTTTCCGAATGCATGGTGGAATAGCAGGGGAAAGTGACAAATAAACCAATGTTGCATTGTTGAAGTTAAATAATGCCCATTTAACCAAAATTAAACAAATGCTTTAAATATGGACATTTTATTACTTTTTAATAACTGCCACACTGTTAAACACAACATTGTTGTTTTGAACTGCTGCATCTTGACTGTGGACGCGACTGCATTGCTACTTTATGGGGGCCTCTGGCCTGCTTGAGGACGGGTGAAGGTTGAGAGTAGTGGAGGCAGCAGGATGCTGAGTTGTAATGTTCGCAGCAGAGGGAGCGGTAGTGATGTATAATGTAACGTGTGTTTGCTGTTTTGTACCTCATTATTAACCCAGAACATACAAAGATATTTGAAATACACCGTGTAAGCCACATCTGTTAAAGCGATTTGCAGGTGTGTATTGTGGTACTGTTTCGGACGCAGTTCAAATCATCATTCCCACTTTTTTTAACTGCATCTGTAAACTTTAGTTTATTAAAGTTTTGGCTGCTACATGTTAAGTCATTGACAAGGAAAGCAACTGTATACTGGGTGAAGAGTGAACCCTTTATGTGCATAATGTGTGTGTGTGCACAAAGAGTGCTCATTTGCAATATGTTTTGGAGCCTATTTTAAAGTACTTCTGGCCAAGACTGGGCATACAGACCACCTTATGCCTTAAAACAAGGGCTGGATGTCTGTTTTTTATTGGGCCTTGCAGTTTGCTTATTATAGGCATAAACTTACACTTGTATGCTTACTGACATCGCAATAATAGCTCAGTCAGTATAGTGACTGGGCTTGTGGCTGGATGACAAAGGAACTGGATTCGTTTGTGGCTGGGGCAAGAGATATTTCTGTTTTCCAAGGCATCTATATGGGCTCTGAGGCCAACGTAGTGTGCTATTCAGTGAGTACCAGGGGCTGTTTCCCCAAGGGATAGAGTGGCCATGGCATGAAGCTGACCACACCACAATGAAGTGCTGAGGTTAAGAATGCATGGACCTGTATGCCAATCTCCCATACAGTCTTCCCTGCAGACTTCAAATGCATCATGCGGCTGACAGGAGTGAATAACATTTGCTTTCAGGTTTTGGTGATGGAATATCACTGTCAAACAGGCACAGCTATATGACTTTCAGCGGGTCTGGCTCTGACATAATGGGCATGGCAATGAATGAGAATAGAGTTGACTACCCAAGTTCAGCCACTGCTGCAACATCAGTGCTTCCCTTTGCTCTGGAAGGCATATTCTTCAAGGTATGGTGTAAACTGTAAACTGAATGGTGTGTGAAGGACACATCTGAGATCTTTACATTGTGAAGCATGTATTAATTGTATTTTGGAAACATTTTAGTGATTTTACTTTCTCGTATTTCTTTTTTTTTTTTTTTCCATCTGCCCCTTCCCTGCCTTTTCCTTGTCTTTATGTCTTCTTGGTTTTGCCATTCTCAATTTCCACAGCAATATTTTCTCGAAGTTTCCATCTTTCTGACGTCAGTGTTCTGTAATACCTCCCACTCCCTGTCCATGGTACTGACCAGTGCAACCCTATTTTGGGGGTGGTGGGGAGGTTAATCTTCTTTCCTTCCTTCTTTCAGTGTGGTCACACCAACTCACTTCATTATTGGTTTTTGATCACTGATGAAGTAACATCCACTTCTTCACATAATGTTTCATTCATTGCTGTATTTCTACTTGTAACCTGAAGATATCTTCTTAAGCAATTTAATTCAGCTCTTATTTTTCGCATTAGTTTTTCAGTCAGTGGCCAGATTGCACATCCATATAACAGAGCACTTCCAATTGTGCTGTGTGATATATTTTTCTGAGTTTCCTTCGTAAATATTCATAATTCTGGTGGGTAATTTTGCTACTAATTCAGTTTCTTTGTTCTTTTTCTGTGGCACTACTTTTATTTGCCCTATGTTATATTTATCAAACTGTATTAGAACGTTTAATGTGGCAGATTGTATGTTACTTTGCAGGGTTGTTTAGGTGAAGTTCGAATTGGAAGTCTCCTACTTCCATACTTCACTCCTAGTCAGCTGTATTCAGACAACTCCACTGCACAGGACTCATTCCAGCTGTCAGCTCCATGGAAGAGAGTGTATGATCTGGATGGGGGCTGTCAGTTATGCTTTGAGAATGAATGTTTTAATGGCGGACATTGTGCAGCTCCTGCGGAATCATATGCCTGCAACTGCAGTGCAGGATTTGAGAGTGATGACTGCGCCACTAACATCAATGAGTGTGAGCACAATGAGTGCCAGAATAACGCGACGTGTATTGACGGCATCGCTAATTACACCTGTGATTGTCAGCAGGGGTGGCAGGGATGGCTGTAAGTGCACATAAGATTCATAAGGGAGCTTCTGCAGACCACGATGCTGTTACATTGCTTCCAGAAAGAAATGGCACCCCAAACACTACGTTCATGTTGTGGTTTACAAAGTAATGTGCAAACTGATTACAGTATTGTGCCATGTACTGTCCAGTTCTGGTAAATTGAAACTTGCTGCATGAGGAAGCGGGGAGAAGTAGAAGCAAAAGGGAGGCACAGGGTATGAAGCTAGTACCTGTTTTATGCCAGTAGATGCCAGTGAAAAATACTAGTCTCAAAGATGTCAGTTGCTAGAACATTTGGAGCTGGCACAGTGAGTGTAATATAAGTGATAAATGTTTTTGTGCAGAGACAGTAGTTGCCAAGTCATACACTGTCACCAGGCGAATACCCACCTCATGCTACTTGCATTCCCTAAATACTTTCTAAAAGTCTCAGTTTACCAGACCTACACAGTAGTTTAGTTGATGGGACCTAGCAGCTTTCTGAGGAGTGTTGGTGCCAGCTACCAAACTACACGGCATCACATCCCAGACCATCCGTTAGTGTTGAACAGTATACAGTTCTATAACTACTATGACATTACAGAGTGCCTTTCTCCAAACATGGTTGTAATTATAGGTAAATAAATGTAACACGTGTTTTTCTTTGAAACAGATGTGATGTTGATGTTGATGAGTGCACGTCCAACCCTTGCCAGCATGATGGGGTTTGCGTCAATGGATTGGGCAAGTTCGAGTGTAACTGTACAGATGAGTACATGGGTGTGTACTGTGAGATTTTCAGGCTCATAACATGTGAAAACTTGCCTTGTCTCAATGGGTCCACGTGCACAGATGTGAAGAGTAAGTACATGTAGCTGTGCTGTGGTGTTTATCGTGTCTGTTGTCTGTTAAGCATGAAATTGTGTGCCTCCTCCTGGCATATCTTGTGATATTTGAGCAATGGAAGAAGAGGCTGGTTTTTATTTTGAAACCAAACCTGAAAATTAAGATGCTGAAAAAGAATGGTCATTCTGTAGATACCAGTGATGACGTGTTTCATCCCCACTGTGAACTTGTCAGGCTAGTTGGCTCAAGCTGGCTTGTATTTACAAGGTGCGAAGTTTGGATCTCAGCTGATACACTGACTAGTGTGATCAAAGAGGTTTTCTACGGTTTTATTCAGACCTTCAGTCAAGTGCAAAGATTGTACATCAAAGTAGATTACGATTGTATCCTTTCACATTGTGTGCAATTCACTGTTCATTAATTGTCCTGCTATTTGATGTTATATTGTTGTTAAAATAGACAATAAATGAATGACTAAAAAGTGAGGGATCTCAGACATCAAAAGCAAAATAATTCTTCTGTGGTATTATAGTCAAACTGTAAAGAAAAGTAGTCTTGTGTGATTTGAGGCTTTCATAGCTGTGTTGCTACAGATTCAAGTCTTTCGGATGTGAGACCATGTGGTTGGGGGAGTAGTTCTGAAGATGAAGGCACCATAATCCTTTGAAATTTTTGGGAACTTCTGGCCTGGTAACACATCAATCACTTTGTGCTTCGAAAGTGGGCTTGTTGTTTCTAATTAGAATTTCTTGTTATGCATGTTAAAATATCAGACATCCTGCCATTACAATGGCGTAATTTTGAACTCAAATTTGTCTTTTCTTCAGATCCCAGGACGGGAGACAACTTCACTTGTATCTGCATGGAAGGCTTCGAGGGACCAAACTGCAACAAGCCGTACTGCTTGGAGCAGCTATGCCATAATGGGGGAAGTTGTGACTTGACAAGGGCGGTAAGTCAAATGAGACACTTGCCAAACCACAAGGTTACAGTTCTGTTGGTCAGTATTAAAAAAGTGTTATGGCTGTATGGCGGTGTGTAGTATCACAGATAGCTAGACCAACCTTGTACCTCTGTCTGTAGGTGGAGGAGATGTTCCTCCAAAGCATTGGTGCTTATTTATGAGTCTTCACAGCGTAAGATCCCAGAAGAGTGCAGTGTTATAATTCATCAGTGTGAGAACTTTATATCTCACTGTGAATTTAAAAAAATGTTCATTTATAATGTGGCATGTACTGGTGGCAGTTACAGCAATAGATTCTGATATCCTTCGTAATATTTTGGAACTACTGGCTGGCAGGCACATTGACACAGGGCTGTATGGTGTGTATGTAAATTAATGCTGTCTAACTTTGCTTTGTTCGCATTCATATGTGCATATATTTGCATGGTTTTATGGCACGTCAGTTGCTGCACTCTTTGGTTACTCTTTGAGACTAATTTTATTCCATGATCTTTGGATTTTAGAGTGATCTAAACCTTTTGTCTGGGCATGTGCAGCAGCTGGTCATACCAGAATTTTTGTTGTATGAAATGAAAATTAGAAACTTGTAAATCTATGAGAATTGTCAAAATCAGTGCTTTATTACTTACTGTTTGTGTGCTAAATATCATATGATTTTGCAAAATTTTAGAGATTCATGTAATTTATTTATTTCTTTATTTTTGTGTTGGGTCTCCAAAATCTTTTTGTGTCGTGTGTTTGATGTACTTTCCAGTCACCCCATATCTTTGCAGTTTGATGCTAAACCCAAGGCTGTGGAGTTGTTTTCAAAGGAACTTCCCCAGTGTTTGGCATATTTCCCTGTAGACAAGAAACACTCATAGTTTTGATATGATCAAAAACAAGTCTTGTTAGACAGAGGATCTCACAGTGGACAGGTTCAAAATTACAGTTGAGTTATTCTAACTGTGTTGGATCATGTACTGGAAGATTGTAATCACAGAACGAAATTATTCTTCAGAATTTTAGTAGCACTGTCAGAGATTAGGGTAGCAAGTTCTCCAAGAGCTGCAAGTATTTGTAGGCAACTGCAGAATGACAGTCTCTGGTGGTATTGCAGACTCCAGTGTGTCGCTGTCGTGGGGGCTACAGAGGGAAATACTGTGAGGAAGATATTAATGAATGTGCTGTGGGGCCAAAGAAGGTTTCTCCATGTCAGAATGGAGGCAACTGTACTGATGGCATCAATAGCTATACATGTGACTGCTCAGGCACCGGTACGTATGCTTAATGGTCACAGGGCCGTTTGGATTAATTTTTCTTTGGATATTTTATGACAATTCTTCAACTGTCTGGTAAGTGGTTTTGAAGCACACAAAAAGGTTACACGAATTCTTACCTTTTGTGCCCATTGTATGATGGGCACATGGCTAACATTATAATAAATGGAAAGCAGAAATATATAAATGTACTACTAGGACTGTAGATGTTATTGATACATGCTACACAACACTATTCTTATCTGTATTTCTGTATTCTGTTTCCTTCTGTCTTGGTCTGTTCTTTGACTGTGACTTTCTCAGTTGTGCTAATGTGCTAAGATAACTTACAGGTTATGAAGGCCCGAACTGCATGGAAGACATTGACGAGTGTAGAAGAGATATATTCCTGTGTGGTGAAGGTTCCTGTCTGAACATTCCTGGCAACTACAAATGTCTTTGCCCAGTTGGAAAATGTGGTTCCCAGTGTGCTGATGATGACCCATGCTCTGTGAGTATGTGTAGTTGTGTAGTCACGCATGGCAGTTGCCAGCTCATTGGACAATGGACTAATTTTTAGTTGCATTCACATGTGAAGTGCAACTGTTAGCTTCATTGAATGTTTGCATGGAACAACTGGCCTCCTGCATGTTGGATTTCCATGAAATTTTGTATTGCGGTTTTTTATAATATCTTCAGAAAATGTAAGTACTGTCAAATTAACTGACTGACTGATTCTGTGGTGACACTCTGAAGTTTTACCATGGCAATACCAAAGCCATGTCCTGCAATAATCCTGAGCCATCTGAATCCAGTTAACAGCTGTACGATCCAGAATGATGATACACCAACACCTTCTCAGCCATCGGCTGTCCTTCGGGGGTTTCCCTGCTAAAATCATCTCAGCTCATCATAAATCTGGCTGAGATGTGTGCTTCTCACAGCAGTGGATATTCAGATCACAGTTTTCTGGGGTGTGATGTCAACTAGTACAGGAAACAGGTACCAATATTGCAGAGGAAATTGGTGCCGCTAGCCTTCAGGTTTTGTGTAAAGAAAGGCACTATATTCCTGCAAAATGTTGATACCCTTTGAGCAAACTACATGTTGTCACATCTAAGGAGACTGTAATGTTGCTACTGAACTCTGTGATTCGGCTGCCACAGCTATGCCAGGCATAATGTAGGTGTTGTCAAATCTCTCATTGATGATATCTTTTGCAGGTTCAGATACTTGTTGGAAGATTTCATTTTCAGACACTTGCAGTTGATATTACTTTGTCTGTAAGTTTGATTGCTCAAGGCCATTTCACCACTCTGAGCCATGTCCCAGTGCTCCCTTCATTGTGTTATAGCTGCTTATCACCACTCATTTCTCTTCTATAGGGGGGTCCCTTCAATACACTGCTAACTGTGTGCTAGCCCGTACATGCTAGAACATGGGTTCACGCAATTTGTTTTTGTTTGCAGGAGGATCCTTGCCAGAATAATGGTGTCTGCATTCAAAAATGTGGATATTCACTGGCAGATTACGAATGTGAGTGCCCCATGCCTTTCAAAGGGAAGAACTGTACAGAGGTAAGCTGACAGGAGTGGAGGTTGTGATAACATGTAACATGATAACTTGTGTAATTATTTTTTATGAATAAGATTGTTATCAGCAGCATCATCACCACCACTGCCACCACCACCACCACCACCATTACCATTCCTGTCCTTTCTGCCTTACAGTAATCCAAATGCATTAAGCTAATTAGCTCCTGCAGGCTCCAGATATACTTCTTGTGTTAAAACTTTATTAGCTGTACATTGCACCACTGAAGCACTGCATGCACATTGTTGAGGTGTGCTGGGTGTTGCATTTCTTCAGTACTGTTACTGCTGTCACGTGCCTAAGCTAAAATCTGGCCAGTGTCCCTACGATAATGATGGAGTTACAGTCATATTCCTACACAATGGGTGTTGACGTACGGTAGCGGATATGAATGTTGGTTTCTCCATCCTGTCCCGTCGTCTCTCATTTCTCTGGGTGGGTATTTATGGGACACATTAACTTTTGAGTACTTGTTTAAGTGGCACCTCCTGCTTGTGCAGCTGCCTTTAAATGGCAGCAAGGCCCTGCTGTCACAACATTATCTTATTTCTACATCTTCCTTGGACATAAGGCTGTGTTATGTTAATGGTGGCAAAATACTGTGTCTGGGTTATGTCTAGGATATGATGTCACATTGCCTGGTAGAAATTTAATAATGTTTCAGGGGCATGCAAAGACTTCATCTTTAGGGTAGAAGAGTAGTGGATGTTACTCTGAAGCATGGTAAACTGGTACAAAACTACAGGGAATCAGATCTCTGGAAGTGGTAATCTTTGTATTTGATACTGTGAGAAACTGAAGTCTCGGCAAACTACTAACACAGTCAAAATATGAACTTAAATGTGTGTTTGAGATAAACAGATAACCACTTTTCAGTGGCAGTGTTAGTTGACAGTGGTTGATTTTCTGGCTTTCCTTTACTACAGACGTATCTATAGAACTCCCACGGTCTTTGACTCATGATTTTGGTTTGTGTAGGTGTCTGTGGAAGAAGCGAGCAACAACGCAGTGGATATCGCCATCATTGTGGCACCAATCGTTGGCCTGATCCTCCTCGTTGCAGCAGTGGGTCTTAGTGTGTTTGTTACAATGGCTCGCAAGAAGCGTGCAACACGCGGCACATACAGTCCCAGTCAGCAGGAGTACTGTAACCCTCGTGTGGAGATGGACAATGTGATGAAACCACCACCAGAAGAAAGGCTTATCTAGGTGCCTAGATGCAAGAATTAAAATGAAATTTCAGCCTACAAGATGATCCTGCCTTGGGAGGAAATGCAGTCATTCTACTGGAAGTATCAGTGAACTGCAGCAGTGCACTTTGAATGGCGGGAGCAGAGCTTGAATGGAATACAGAGTTTTAAGACACGACAAAATGAAGTTTAACAATTTAATATTATTTTATAGTCATATATTAATGTTGAGCCTGAATCTTTCATGGATCTGATGAGACCAGAAGTATTATGAGCATTTCAAGGACGTACACGTTCAAGTGATTTCTCTGTCTACTATTTACAGTTATCATGCTAGTAGGCAGCCGCTCTTTGCTCTCTGGTTAGTAATATAGTTTTTGTATTGGCGTCCGGGTGCACTTAATCCTTTGTGATGTGACGCTGGAGCAAGAGGGAAATATGGTCTTCTGGGTTATGGTGCGGTACAGTTCAGTAGAACGATACCAGCTTTTCAGGGGATCCTGTTACCTCTGCCTTCAGTGTTAGAAAAGGGCAGTAACAGGTACCATCAGAACACTGGTACATTTCTATGAACTACTTTGTGTTGCATCCCAGAAGACCGTAATCTCATCATTTGCTGTCATGATAACATCTGATATTAGAAGTGGAGAGTAAGTGACCCATGATGCATGATATTACAACAGTGAGGATTTTGATGATCCTCATTTTAATCCGTTACCATTTAGTTTCATCTCAAAATATTTTTCCCCAGTCACTTAAAAGTTTTCAAAATACATTCCAAAATGTTCATTACTGTACACTAATTAACCCTTTACCACTGGCCTAAGTGCACTATATGGTCTTTAATTCCTCACATGTCTCCAGTCTGTGCGCTGCACTGTGTAAGTGCGTGTTAGGTTAATTTTAATTTAAAATGCTTCCATCATCCTGGGTAGTAGTTGGTACTTAAACGCCGGCAACACTGGAAGGGTGATACATTACGTTAGCAACTTGACAAATAAACTACAGTGACCTTTATCCAATTTCACAGCCATCACATGGCTGGGCTTGCATCCTTCAGCCACCATCATCTGAGTCGATCAAATATTTGATGCATCTAGCTGATGCATGTAAACATATTTTGGATGCAGGTTCAGGATTCCTTGCTAGGGGAATGCTTTGTTTTGATATTAGTATGTTTAATGGCATTTTATTTTGGAGATTCCCCAGACCTGACAGGTCTTAGTAAGGTAGCAGTGAGGAATACTAGACGAGTTTGTGCCAAGTTTGCAGTAACAGTGGCTCTGATTTCTGACGTTTTTGATGTAGACTTCTGAATATATCATGTTTTATTCATCTATTTATATGACTTTATTGAAAATTTTAAGGTGTCATTTGCCAGCAGAAACAGACTGTGTGCTCTGTAATGCCACTGAGCTACAGGCCTGTAAAACATAGTCTAAGCTAAGTGCACTGGAATATGAACTGGAAGTCTCAACTTGTTTGTTTCGAATGGTGGAGGAGGTGCTATTGAGATTTTGTTAATGTTTGAAATTATGATTTTAACTGTTAGGGGATGAAATTTTTGTTTTCCTTGTTCATATTGGCTCATGTTTTGCCTCTGTCACAGGGCCAGTTGCATGTAGTAATGCAGAATGGCTCACACGTAGGCAAGTTATGGTATGTTCCAGTAACATATAATATTGTGGTTAGAGTCACATTGATGCTGTGGGATGGGTGATGACGGGTGTATTCCATGCTGTGTCCAGACTAGCTGTGGGGCCCACCAAGCTAATTTTGTAGGGAATGAAGTAGAAGACCATCTCCATATAGTGCTGAGGCTAAGCATTCTTGGAGCTGTACCTCCACACCCCCATATATCTTCATGATGAAGGTGTCTACATTTCACATTTACCATAACAGGCCAACTACTGGTGTATCAAATACAGCCACTAGGATGAATACATTTGGTGTTGTGAAATAAAACACGCATTGTACAGTTTTGAACAAATGTTTTTACCCATATTTACAAATGTTTGAGGAATATAGTGAATGAAATTATGTCCTGGGAGTTAGTAGAGTTTTGTGTACATATGTAACAACTTCTGCGACCAAAGAACTGACTTCTTAATTTTCACTTCATGTTAACAATGCTGAACCGAAACCAGACAGCCGTCCAGTGAGTGTGTGTGTGTGCGTACATGTGTGTTGTAAATATATGTACTGCGTTAGTTCGAACAAAAGACTGAATTGTGGACAGAACACAAAAGTGCTGACAGATGTGCATGCGTGTGTGACTTATATGCCTTTGTAGTGATGGTATGATGTTGGAACTTGAAATATAGCAAATATTTGTATTTGTGCAAACTTTTATAACCATGTAATTTGTCATTGTTCCCTTGCTGCTCACTGCCAGAGGTAGGCTTGAGCCACTGTTGTACAGATTCTCTCGATCATTATGAATTGAAGCAGCAGAACATTACGGTGTTTTTAATGGAAAACTGAAAAAAGGAAGCAACATGGCCAAGACTGTGATATACTGTTATTTATGCAGCAGAAACAATATTTTTGTGTGAACATTCTGATGTAATTGTAATAGTATATTTACCTGAATATACGTGAAATGCACTCCTCCCCCGCTGCCCCACCCCTAACAGTCTTCGATTTTCAGTAAAGTACTTATACAGAGGGGCACATGGTGGCGCAGTTTGTTGAGGCATTGCTCAACAAGCCAGAAGGCTGTGGGTTCGATTCCCAGTGGTGTCATTGTAATTCTTCATTGATTTAATCCTTTAAGCCACACTGTGGCCCTCGGGTCGACTCAGCCTGTAACAGAAATAAGTACCAGGACTAGTTCCTGGAGGGTAAAGACGGCTGGTGCATAGGGCTGACAACCTTACCACCTTCATACGCTGATTGTCTGGAAGTCTGGGAGCCTCAACCTCCTGGAACCCCAGGTGTCTGTCCAGTCCTGTAATGGGATTGTTTACCTTACTTATACAGAATATGTTTAACTTAGCATGCAGTTATAAGTGACCCTCCTTCCATTTTTCAAGGATGAATTAAGAAAAAAATCTTGGAGTATGTTTGGGTAAATACAGTGTATATATGTATATGCACATTTGTTTGTGCCTTGATATGTTTTCACATCTGATGTACTGAAAAACATAATGAATGTGGATTGCCAACATATGTAGTACGTAATTTGTGTTGGCAACCATGAAGAGAGAGTCTGTTACAGAGTAAACCTCACAGCCTAACCTTATTGCATTACTTTTTGTGCTTTTTATGTATGTTGGTATCTGTGACTGAAGTTCATGTCACTTTCTGCGTTGGAAACCCTGATGCAGATTGGTTTGAATTATGTAACACATAAGAAGAGAACAGAAGGTTTCAGAAAGGTGTAAGAAGAAAGGAAGGCACTGATGAAGGTATGTGTCAAGGTTGCATTAGCATGTTAACTTACTAATATTGTGTTTGTTAATGAAGTAAGAGTACCCTCACTCTCCACAATCTCACTTTGTGATTTTTTGCTGTAGCGACTCCCAGATATTAATACCCAAAATTTGTTATCCACCTCAAATCCCACTATTCTAACTCACACTAATCTATTGTTAAAAAAATGATTGTATGAATGTAGGGTTAGGTTATTTTAGTTTTCTCTGAATGGTTTTACAGTTTTTAAAACAATAGAGTAGTGAGGCTTTCTTTAATGTTTTTATACCATATGATTAGAGATCTGTGTTTTTAACATTTATACATTTGCCTGATGATGGCTTGGCCGAACCGAAACGTGTAGAATATTGGCACAACTTTAGAACAACTGGTATAGTGTGCATACAAATACATAGAGTGGTGTGTCAGACTGTGCTTATTATTATTACTGTAAAGTGTATCATTACTGTCTGTTTTCATAGCTGATGTACGTATAATGCAGATTGTGAAGTGCAGTTACTGGCAACATATATTGCGTGTCTCATTTCTGTCAGTGCTTAGTGTCAGTGTAACTTGTAATGGAACTCTTTGTGTTTTCAGGTTCTGAGGCTGAAGCAATGCCTTCAGGTGGACCACTATCAGTACAGCTGTCTGAATACTAGTCAACTGTGTCATGCAACAGCGCTGTGGCTACTTGGGCTCATCACACAGATAATGCAGTAAGGCACATGTGTGGAATCTCAGTTGTGAATCAGGTATGAATTTGAAATGACATCACCGTATTTTGATGTGAGATATGGGCGAAAAGTACTTCGTTCATAATGTAAAGCACCCATACTTCTGTCTCTATTTCAATGAAATGTGGAGCATGTGTACTGAATGGACCTTGTAGGTGAGATATGAATGGTGAAGGCCACTGTTTAATTGTGAGGAGAGATACAGATGAAAAAGTATCGGAATATTGAGATGCAGGGTACTGTCAAAAGAGTACTTTGGTCATCATGAAGAACTGCTCTTATTTGTGGGTTGATCGCAGCGAAACTAAGGGCATGTGTATCGAATGCATGTTGTGTCACATATTTTTCGAATGCCATAGCTCTAGTTGCATTCAAAATATGGGCCAAAAAATACTTCAGGTTTCATGTAAAGTGCCCTTACTTCTTAATCGATCTTAATTAAATTTACGGCAAGTGTACGGCGTATGCAGTGTGAGCCAGGTATGAATTTCAAATGACGTCACTGTCATTGGATCCAAGATACAGGTGAAATAATACTTCGTTCTTCACTTCACGTAAAGTGCCCTTATTTCTGGGTCAGTTTCAGAGAATGTTTATCGATGTGCTTTGTACTGTAGGTATGAATTTGAAGAACGCTGCTGTAATATGAGCCGAGGTATGGATGAAAAAGTATTTTGGGCTTCATGCAAAGTTCCCTTATTCCCAGATCGATCTCAACGAAATTTAGATCACATGTATCGTGTGTATGAGTAAATGAGTATGAGTATATGAGTAAATAGTGAGCAGAAATAGACTGCAGGGCAGTGATAGTGCCAGGGAGGAAACACACAGGGCACAGTAAATACTGAACAGAAGTAGAGTGCAGTGTAGTGGTAGTGCGTGGGAAGGAACATAGAGGGGACAGTAAATACTGAACACAGATACACAGCAGTGTAGTGGTAGTGCCTGGGATGGAACCTGTAGGGCACAGTAAATACTGAACACAGACCACAGTGTAGTGGTAGTGCCTGGGAAGGAACAGCGAGGGCACAGTGAATACTGAACACAAGTAGACTGCCATGTAGTGGTAGTGCCTGGGAAGAAAGATAGAGGGGACAGTAAATATTGAACGCAGATACACAGCAGTGTAGTGGTAGTGCCTGGGAAGGAACATAGAGGGGACAGTAAATACTGAATGCAGATACACAGCAGTGTAGTGGTAGTGCCTGGGATGGAACCTGTAGGGCACAGTAAATACTGAACACAGACCACAGTGTAGTGGTAGTGCCTGGGAAGGAACAGCGAGGGCACAGTGAATACTGAACACAAGTAGACTGCCGTGTAGTGGTAGTGCCTGGGAAGAAACATAGAGGAGACAGTAAATATTGAACGCAGATACACAGCAGTGTAGTGGTAGTGCCTGGGATGGAACCTATAGGGCACAGTAAATACTGAACTCAGACCACAGTGTAGTGGTAGTGCCTGGGAAGGAACAGCGAGGGCACTGTAAATACAGAACACAGACTGCACTGTAGTGATAGTGGCTGGGAAGGAACAGGGAGGGCACTGTAAATACTGGACACAGACTGCACTGTAGTGGTAGTGCCTGGGAAAGAACAGGGAACAGTGAATACTGAACACAGAGTGCATTGTACTGGTAGTGCCTGGGAAATAACAGGGAACAGTGAATACTGAACACAATTAGAGTGCATTGTACTGGTAGTGCCTGGGAAGGAACAGGGAGGGCACTGTAAATACTGAACACAAGTAGAGTGCAGTGTAGTGGTAGTGCCTGGGAAGGAACAGGGAGGGCACTGTAAATACTGAACACAAGTAAAGTGCAGTGTAGTGGTAGTGCCTCAGAAGGAACAGGAGGGCACAGTGAATACTGTACACAAGAAGAATACAGTCTAGTGGTGGTGACTGCGAGTGATCACAGAGGGCAGAGTAAGTACTGAACACAAGTAGACTGCAGTGTAGGGGTAGTGTATAGGAAGAAACACAGAGGGCACAGTAAATATTGAACACAAATGGACAGCAGTGTATGGGTAATGCGTGGGAGGAAACACAGAGTGCTCAAGAAATCGTGAACACAAATAGACTGCAGTGTACTGGTAGTGTCTGGGGAAAACACAGATGGCATAGTAAATACTAAGCACAACTAGACTGCAGTGTACTGGTAGTGGCTGGGAAGAAACACAGAGGACACTGTCAATAGTGAACACATTTATACTGCAGGGTAATTATATTGCCTTGGAGGAAGGTTTCTATGTTTTAATTGCATAAGAAATGGAATTTAAAATGGAGTTTGTTGTTGTAATATTTTGCATTGATAGGGTTTTGTGACTGTTTATTGAAATCCACGTAAGTTCACGTCATGAGGATACATATGCATTGCAGTCTTATATCACACCATCTCCGATGTTTTTAATCATACCAAGCCATCGTCAGGGATACAAACATAAAGAGGACAGGCAGGCAGAAGCAGCAAAGAGAGGCAGTCACACAGCAACAGGGAGGCAGAGGCCAAAAATGGAAGGCAGCCTAGGATGCCAGTGTGGGTAGAGGTAGAAGGCATGCAGGCAAGAAGAGGCAGTGGTAGGCAGATTGAGGGGCAGGCAGGGATGCATACAGAGGCATTGAGGCAGAGGTGGGAACCGAAAAGCTGGGAGACAGGCAGCCAGACAGAGGGGGAGTGTGTAAACAGAAGCAGGCAGGTAGAGGCAGGCATGAGGTCACATATGCAAGCAATGATTGATGCTGGAATGTGGGCAGGACAAAGGCGGTGGCTGGCAGTGGCAAGGCCGAAGAGGGAGGCAGGCAGAGAGGAAAGGGGTTGTTGGCAGGGAAGAGGAGACAAGCAGACAGAGGCAGTGTTGCAGGAAGAAGCATGCAGTCATCTAGAGCCAGAGGCAGGCAGATGGGGAGAGGCAGACATGAGATACAGGCAGGCAAGGAAAAGAGCAGCCATGCAAACAAAGGCACAGAAGCAGGAGGATGCAGAGGTAGGCAGGCAGAAGTGGGCAGGTAGGCAGGAGTGTAGGCAGATGAGCAGGGAGGGAATAAGGTAAAAAAATATGCATGCAGGAATGCAGAGAAGCAAGCAGGCTGATAGTTAGTGGGAGGTAATAGAAGGAGGCAGGCAAACGCAGGTGGCTTTAGGCATGCAGAGGCAGACAGAGGAAAGCAGCCGCAGGGCAACAGGATAGCAGGAGCTTTTAAGCAGGCATACAAGGAGGGCAGAAAAGCAGAGACCTGTGGGTAGTGAGGGAGGAGGATGCAGGTAGAAAAGCATGGAGGCAGGTGGGAGGATCGTGGAAGGAGGCATGAACAGGCAGGAAGCAGCAAGACAGGCAGGGATGGTAGTAGGAGGGCAGAAAGAAGGCGGCGGACAGAGGCAGGGGAAGAACGCTTGCAGAGAGGAGCAGGAGCTTACAGGTTTGCAAGTAGACAGAGAGGCAGGCAGAAGCAAGCAGGGAGTGGCAGACAGCCAGGAATGCATGCAAGCAAAGACAAGAAGTAACACATAGGAAGACGGGAGGATGTATGTATCGTAATTGTATATTTAGTTGGCTTTTAATAAACAGTCATGTTTTTAAATGTACTGTTGTTCGTGTATATATTTCAGGGCAACTTGCTGCTAACCATCATCAGGAACTCACTATGCTGGAGGTACAAGTCACATCCTTTCCTCGAGAGGCTATGACTTGTACCTCCAGCATAGGGAGTTCCTGGTGATGGTTAGCAGCAAGTCACTGCTATTAGTGGGCGTGTAAATTACAAATTTCAGAAATGTTCTTACATTTGGGGAGAACACTCAGTGAAGCATGTAAAGTCTTCGCATTGGGGAGGATATGGCTGGGTGCCACAAAATTTTTAACGTTTCGAGATAGTGCGCAACACAAACTTCAAATTTTAAGAAAAAAAGAAAATACTACAACATACAAATTATTCAATTACTTGTGTATACATTTATTTCATTACTTATTTACTTTAATTACAGCAACCACTCCCTCCTTTTCTCTCCCTCTCTCACACACACACATTTCACATAACCTTCATTTCTCTCTTCACATCTTATGCTGCAGACCATCATTTCCTTCTGTATACCCACCACTAATATTGGCTGCGCTGTTCTCCATTATGCCACTTCACTCAATCACACCTATAGTTTTGGAACAGTGTGTTTGATTTGAGTTGCACATTGGAAAACAGTTCACCAACACATTAGTGATAGTGCTTCCACCTGTTTTACACTCCTCCTGCAAAAACAAACATTCCTGTTAGTACATTCTACACACATTTTATGTATGTTACAGGAGAGCGGCTGATGAACCACGCGGGGACAAGTGAAGAGGACGTACACTGCAAGAAGTGGAAATCATTATCACTAATATGTTGGTGAACTATTTTCAATTGTCCCACTGAACTCAGGCACACTCAGTGAAATGGGCCAATGGAAAATAGTTCAGCCAACATATTAGTGGCAAGTGATGCAGGGTGCACTGAATGACTTACAAGGAGAGAAGTGGAAGGTGTTACCACTAATGTGTTGGTGGTGAACTGCTTGCCATTGTGCCATTCAACTCAAACACACTGTTTCAAAAACTGTAGTTTGAAATGGTGTGTTTGAGTGAAGTGGAACAGTGGTAAATAGCCTAGCCAACATTAGTGCTGCTGGGTATACAAAAGGAAAGGATAGCTGCAGTATAAGATGTGAAGAAAGAAATGAAGGTATATGTGAAATGTGTGTGTGTGGGGGGGGGGGGATAGGAAGGAGTGGTTTGTAATTAAACAAATAATTAAATAAGCGTATACATAATAATTAAATAATAAAAAAGTAAATTTGTATGTTGTAGTATTTTTGTTAAAATTTGAAGTTTGTGTTGCGCACAATCTCGAAACATTAAAAATTTCCCAGCACCCAGCCATATCCTCCCCAATGCGAAGACTTTACATGCGTCACTGAGTGTTCTCCCCAAATGCAAGAACATTCCTGAAATTTGTAATTTACACGCCCACTAATAGCAGTGACTTGCTGCTAACCATCACCAGGAACTCCCTGTGTTGGAGGTACAAGTCACATCCTCCCTCGAGAGGATATGACTTGTACCTCCAGCATAGGGAGCTCCTGGTGATGGCTAGCAGCAGGTTGCTAATAGCCATGACTTGCTGCTCACCATCATCATGAACTCCCGATGCTGGACGTACAAGTCACATCCTCTCCTCGAGAGGATGTGACTTGTACGTCCAGCATACGGAGTTCCTGATGATGGTTAGCAACAAGTTGCCCTGAAATATACACACAACACCTAAATATACAATTATGATACATACATCCTGTCTTCCTACATGTTACTTCTTGTCTTTTCTTGCAAAATTTTACACAACTGCCTCCATGAGCAAGCTGCTTTTACCTGCCCCTGTGTCTGCTTGCCTCCTCCTGTTACCTCCAACTACCTCTCAGCCTGCTTGCTTCTCTGCATTCTTGTGTGCATATTTTTTTATCTTATTCCCTCCCTGCTCATCTGCCTACACTCCTGTGTAACTGCACCTGCTTGCCTACCTCTGCAACGTCCTGCTTCTGTGCCTTTGCATGGCTGATCTCTACCCGCTTCCCTGCCTGCCTCTGGCTCTAGATGACTGCATTCTTCTTCCTGCCACATTGCCTCTGTCTGCTTGTCTCTTCTTCCTTGCCACTGCCAGCCATCACCTTTGTCCTGCCCACATGCCAGCGTCAATGACTGCTTGCATACGTGACCTCCTGCCTTCCTCTACCTGCCTGCTTCTGTTTATGCACTCCCCCTCTGTCTGGCTGCCTGCCTCCCAGCATTTCAGTTCCTATCCCTGCCTCCATGCCTCTGTATGCATCCCTGCCTGCCCCTCAATCTGCCTACCACTGCCTCTTCTTGCCTGCCCCTTCCTACCTGCTGATTGCCTGAATCTGCTTGCCTGCCTGCCTCCCTGCTTCACTACCTACTTGCTTCTGTCTGCCTGCCTAACTACATATGCCTCTTCCTGCCTTCCTCTGTCTAGAATTATTCTGCCTACCTCTACACACAATGGCGTCCTAGACTGTCTGCCATTTTCTGCCTCTGGTTCCCTGTTCCCGTGTGGCTGCCTCAACCCATCTGCCCCTGATCATCTTGTGTATCTGCTTCCCTGCCTCTGTTCGCTGCTTCTACCTGCCTGCCTTTTCTCTTATATTTGTATCCCTGATGATGGTGTCATATGATTCAAAATATATCAGATATACTGTGATATACAACTGCAACGTGTATGTATCCTCATTTAGTGTACTTATGTGGACTTTAAAAAACAGTCACAAAATACACTATCAATGTAAAACATTACAAAAACAAACACAGTTTTAAATTCCATTTCTTATGCAACTAAATCACAGAATTCTTCCTCCAAGGCACTATCATTACCCTGTAGTATATTTGTGTTCACTATTAACTGTGCCCTTTGTTTTTCTTCCCAGCCACTACCAGTACACTGCAGTGTATCTGTGTTCAGAATTTGCTGTGCCCTGTGTGTTCCTTCCCAGGCACTACCACTACACTGCAGTCCATTTGTCTTCCGTATTTACTGTGCCCTCTGTGTTCCTTCCCAGGCACTACCACTACACTGCAGTCCATTTGTCTTCCGTATTTACTGTGCCCTCTGTGTTCATTCCCAGGCACTACCATGACACAACAGTCTGCGCTCAGTATGTACTGTGCCCTCTGTGTTCCTTCCCAGGCACTACCACTACCCTGCAGTGTATTTCTGCTCACTGTTTACTATGCCCTCTGTGTTTCTTCCCAGGCCCTACCAGGATATTGCAGTCTATTCAGTTTCTACTGTGCCCTCTGTGTTCCTTCCCAGGCACTACCATTACCCTGCAGTGTATTTCTGCTCACTGTTTACTATGCCCTCTGTGTTTCTTCCAAGGCACTACCAGTGCACTGCGGTCTATTCATGTTCACTATTTCCAATGCCCTGTGGGTTTCCTCCCTTGCGGTACTAAGTGTTCGAATATGTGATTTGTGTTTTTGATTCATCCGAATAGTATTTTCCTTGTTCATGAAGGTAGTTCTAGGGTTAGAGTGAATGTTAAGTGACTTGCTCTGGTGAAGACGTATAGGAATAGTCCTACCCGTATACTGCAGTCCATTTTTTTTTAGTATTTATGCTGTTCCCTCTTGTGTTCCTTCCCTGGCACTACCAATACATTGCTGTGTATTTGTGTTCAGTAATTTCGTTGCCCTCTGTGTTCCTTCACAGTCACTACCACTACACTGCAGTGATCTTGTGTACACTATTCACTACACTGCAGTCTGCGTTCAATATTTACAGTGCCCTCCCCGTTCCTTGCCAGGCACTACCCTACAATGCAGTCTGTGTTCAGTATTTCCCATTCCCTCCCTGTTCTTTCCCAGGCACTACCCCTACAATGCAGTCTGTGTTCAGTATTTACTGTGCCCTCTGGGTTCCTTCCCAGGCACTACCAGTACACTGACGTCTACGTGTGTTCAGTATTCACTGTGCCCTCTGTGTTCTTTCCCAGGCACTACCACTACACTGCAGTCCATATGTGTTCCGCATTTACTGTGCCCTCTGTGTTCCTTCCCAGGCACTACCACTACAATGCAGTCTTCTTGTGTTCAGTATTTACTGTGCCCTCTGTGTTCCTTCCCAGGCACTACCACTACACAGCAGTCTTCTTGTGTTCAGTATTTACCGTGCCCTCTGTTTTCCTTCCCAGGCACTACCACTACGCTGCAGTCTACTTGTGTTCAGTATTTACTGTGCCCTCTGTGTTCCTTCCCAGGCACTACCTGTACACTGCAGTCTTCTTGTGTTCAGTATTTACTGTGCCCTCTGGGTTCCTTCCCAGGCACTACCACTACACTGCAGTCTGCGTTCAATATTTACAGTGCCCTCCCTGTTCCTTCCCAGGCACTACCCCTACAATGCAGTCTGTGTTCAGTATTTACTGTCCCCTCTGGGTTCCTTCACAGTCACTACCACTACACTGCAGTCAACTTGTGTGCAGTATTTACTGTAACCTCTGTGTTCTTTCCCAGGCACTACCTCTACACTGGAGTCTTCTTGTGCCCCGTATTTCCTGTGCCCTCCCTGTTCCTTCCCAGGCACTACCCCTACAATGCCGTCTGTGTTCAGTATTTACTGTGCCCTCTGGGTTCCTTCCCAGGCACTACCAGTACACTGAAGTCTACTTGTGTTCAGTATTCACTGTGCCCTCTGTGTTCTTTCCCAGGCACTACCCCTACACAGCAGTCTTCTTGTGTTCAGTATTTCCTGTAACCTGTGTTCATTCCCAGGCACTACCACTACAGTGCAGTGTGTGTTCAGTATTTACTGTTCCCTCAGTGTTTCTTCCCAGGCACTACCAATATACTGCAGTCTGATTGTGCCTGGTATTTACTGTGCCCTCTGTGTTCCTTCCCAGGCACTACCACTACACTGCAGACTACTTGTGTTCAGTTCGTAATGTGCCCTGTGTGTTCCTTCCCTGGCACTTCCAGTACACTGCTCTGTATCTGTGTTCAGCATTTAGTGCCCTCTGTGTTCCTTCCCAGACACTACCAGTACACTGCAGTGTATTTGTATTTAGTATTTACTGTGCCCCATGTGTCTCCTCCCAGGCACTAGCATTACCCTGCAGTGTATTTATGCTCACTGTTTACTATGCCCTCTGTGTTTCTTCCTGGGCACTACCAGTACACTGCGGTCTATTCATGTTCACTATTTCCTATGCCCCTGTGTTTCCTCCTAGGCAGTACCATTAAAACCTTTCACAAAAATCTGTACAACAGGAAGCACAATCAAAACCAGTATCATGTTTACATATCACTAACATTAACCAGTGGTCAGCTAGTATTTTATGCTTCCTCCCAGGCACTTGCCTGCCTACCTGTCTGCTGCCTGCCTACCTGTCCGCTCTATGGCTGTCCCTCTGCTTACCTGCCAGCGTCCAAGCCTGCCTTTCCCTGCCTCCTTACTACGTTGTTTCATGACTCCACACACCTGCTTGCTTGCCCTTAGCTGCCTCTCCTTGCTGCCTTTACCTGCCTGTTCCTTCTTCCCTGCTTGCCTTTGCCTGCCAAATTTATCTTGACTGCCTCTTCCTGCCCTGCCTTCATACCTAGTTGTCTGCCAGTGTCTGCATGGCAACATGCCTGTCTCCCTACATGTGCCTTGTTGTCTTTACCTTTGAAATTTTGCACAAGTGCCTCTGCCTGCCTGCTTCTGTCCCTGGCTGCTTGGCTGCCTGCCTGCTTCCCTGCTTGCCTAGATGCCTTTTCTGGTCTGTTCTTGCCTGTCTGCCGGCCAGGCTGTGCTTCTTTTCTTGTTGTTGCCTGCGTGCATTCCTGCCTTTTTCTCTGTGAGCCTGCTTTTGCATGCCTGTATGCCTGCCTCCCTCCCATGCCTGCCTCTCTTCCCGCATGCCTGTTCCTGCCTGCCACTGCCTGCTTGCTTCTGCCTGCCTGTGTTTGCTTGCAAGCCTCTAACCTCCTGCTCCTCTCTGCGAGTCTCCGCCTGCCTGCCTGCCTGCCCCCCCCCCATTTCTGCCTGCCTACCTGCCTCAGCTGGCCTGCTTCTTTCTTCCGCCTGTCCCTGCCACCCTACACTTTCCTGCCTGCCTGCCTCTTGACTGCTTCTGCATGCCTGCTTGCATCTGCTTCAGCCCATGTGTCTCAACCTGCTTTCCCACCTGCCTCTGTGTGGCTGCCTGCCACTGCTTTCCTCCCTCTGCCTGCTTGCCTGCCTGCCTCTCCTGCCTGCGTGCCTGAACCTAGCTGTCTGCTAGCCTACCCTCTGCCTATCTGCCCTTGCCTGCCTCCTCCTGCCTGCCGGTCACCGCTTTCCTCCATGCCTGCCTGCATATCAGTGTCAATGATTGCTTGCATACCTGCCTCCTTTTTCATGCCTGCATCTGCCCACAATGCTTGCTAACCTACCTGCCTACCTCGGCCTTCCTACTTCTGAATGCCTGTCTCTGCTTGCCTGCCTGCATACCTTTCCCTGCCTGCTTCAGTTGCCCTCTTCCCTCTGCCTGCCTGCTTGCTTGCCTCTGTTTGGCTGCCTGTCTCCCCACCTTTGCCTGCCAGCTTCTGCCTTCATGCCTCGGTATGCATCCCTGCCTGAGCCTGTCTACCTGTCTCTCCCTGCCTCCCCCAGCATGAATGCCTCTGCCTAGAATGCATCTGCTTCCCTCCCTACATATACTTCTGCATCCGTGCTAGACTCTGCCTGCGAGCATAGCCTGCCTACCACTGCCTGTGGTTTGCCTGTGTTTACTTGCAAGCCTCTAGCTTGCTTCTCTCTGTGAGCCTCTGCCTGCCTCCCTCCCTCCCTTCGCCCCGCTACTGTGTGTGTGTGCTCACCTCCCTGACTGTGCTACCCCGTCTTTTTTGCCTGCCTGTACTGCCTACTTCTTTCTGTCCCTGCCTGAATCTTTGCCTGCATGCCTACTTGCCTCAGCTGGCTACACTTTCCTGACTGCCTGCCTCTATGCCTACCTGTCCTTGTCTTTCTGCTTGTGGGCCTGCTTAAAAGCTCCTGCCCACCTGCATTCCTGCGTGTAAGACTCACTGCCTGTGCCTCCCTCTGCCTGCGTCTGACTGACTGCTTGGATCCCCCTGCCTGGCTCCATCTACCTGATTGCATGTGCTTCCCTGCTTCAGCCTGCATGACTCAACCTGCTTGCCTGCCTGCCTGCCTGTATCTGCCTACCTACCAGAACCCACCTCTCTGCCTGATTTCAGTTGCCTGTCTGCCTCGCTGTGCTACCTGCCACTGCCTGCCTGCCTCCCTGTCTGACTCTGCCTACCTCCCTGCTTGCTTGCCTAACTGTCTACTTGGCTGCTTGTCTGCCTGCCTGACGGCATGCCTGCTTCCTGCTCCTACCTGGCTGCCTCCTGCTTCGTGCCTGCCTGGCAGCTTCTGCCTCCCGACTGCCAACCGCCACCTTTGTCCATGTCTGCCTGCATGTCAGTGTCCATGATTGCTTGCATACCTGCCTGTTTCTGCTTGCCTGCCTGCCTGCCCACCTTTCCCTGCTTCTGTCTGTCAGCCTGCCTTCTTTTACCTTTGCCTCATTCTGCGTGCCTGCTTGCTTGCCTCTGTTTGGCTGCCTGTCTACCTGTCTCTCCTTGCCTCCTCCAGCATGAATGCCTCTGCCTAGAAGGCATCTGCTTCCCTCCCTGAATAATATACCTCTGCATGCCTGTTAGACTCCGCCTGCCTGTGACCCGGCCTGCCTATCTGCCTACCACTGCCTCTGTGCCACCTGTCTGCCCCTTCCTACGTGCTGATTGCCTGAATCTGCCTGCCTCTGCATGTTTGCGTCTCCTGTCTGCCCCATAATCTGCCTGCCATTGCCTTTGCACTCCTGCATATGCTGTCTGCCTCAGTGTTACTGTGTTTACCATGCCTACCCACAGAATGTTAGATTAGTAGTAATGCCTGGACAATAACATGAGCTATCAGTACAGAACTGCGTGTCATATGTGAAGCAAGATAAGAAGGAACATTAAACATTATATATGACTCATGAGGACTCACCGAATGTTTTACTTGGTGCTGGGAGAATGAAACTCTGCTGTCCATTTGTTACGATGCACTGCTCCTCGCAACCTGTAAAGAAAAAAAAAAAAAAGAATCGGTTGAAAAAGATGACCTTGCATATCATGTTGCTTTTATATTGTGACAAAGATCTTCATTATTGACTATCTTCAAAAAAACTTGCACTGTTACCAACTCAGGCACAGTGAGTGCTAGGTGTGATGTTTCAGTTGTATCACGGCAACGGAAAGCAAGATGCAGACGAAAAACTACTTCGGTCTCCAAGTAAAGCGCCCTTCATTATTGACCAATTTCAACGAACTTGCATTGCTTGTAATGCATTTGCCGTGAGTGTTAGGTGTGATGTTTGGCTTACATCACTGCAATGGAAGGTGAGATACAGACGAAAAACTACTTCGGCCTCCAAGTAAAGTGCCCTTCATTACTGACTGATTTCAAACAAAATCGCACTGCTTGTAGCGCATGCTTGTTGAGACCTAGGTGCAACGTTTCGGTTACATCACTGCAATGGAAGGTGAGATACAGACGAAAAACTACTTCGGCCTCCAAGTAAAGCGCCCTTCATTACTGACTGATTTCAAACAAAATCGCACTGCTTGTAGCGCATGCTTGTTGAGACCTAGGTGCAACGTTTCAGTTACATCACTGCAATGGAAGGTGAGATACAGACGAAAAACTACTTCGGCCTCCAAGTAAAGTGCCCTGTGTTTCCTCACAGGCATTACAGAGCTTACAGAATTTTAAATTCTGTCCAGATACTCCTGTTGCCACTAATCTGTGGAATGTGCAATATATTTCTTACAAAAAAAATTTGTAGCAAGTGTATTAGCCAGTGAACGTGTAGGATTCAAGAAAAACTATCCGATTCTGAATTTCCAGGCAATGTGTCACACAACTGGCAATCTGTCTTACGGTACACACCTTTGATACGGAGACACCTCATTAGCGGTTACACAGAGAGAAGAGTGAAATGATCTGTGTACCCAGACAACAGAGCCTTAACATCCATCAGTCAGATTGCACTGGATGGGGCAATGGGTCCACTGGGCACTCCTGTCCTGGTCTTAAGATGATAAGCTCCTCAAGATTGGAGTACACTGGGATTTCCTGGATGCTCCTCAGTGTCAGTCAGCCAAAACCATAACAGTCTGAAACATTCAGAAGAGACATTATTCACTGATGTGTCTCCATGACTTTAGGCAATAAAGCATACATATCCGACATTCATAATTCAATTTTTTCAACCCTGGAGGCGGATGCAGCATGCCGCCCTCCAAAAATGTCTATTCAATTTTGTCCCACTGTCATGCTTAAAAGCATTTACAATGAAATAAAAGTCTTAACAAACTAAATTCCACAGTCTGCAATCATATTTCAACCCAATGCGTGTATCAACAGTCACTAGCAGGTCAGGCAATGGACAACCATTACTGCTGCAAGCCACCTTACCTCCCCACACAAAAGCTCACAGGTTTTCACTGGCTACTGATGTGGCAACAAATCATGATCACCTTGTTTGTAAGTGTATTTATATAGCGTCCAAATTAATGATGAACCTGATTATACACTGAGTTTCAGTTTCCTAGCATCACACACCCAAACTCCTGACATGACACACACCTTAACTGGACGGTCCATCCATTATAGACAATGTGCACAATGGAGGTGAACTTCCTGCATCTTGTGAGATCTGACAGTCTAATGAAGATCACAGCCTTCTGCTGTGTGACACCGTGTAGTCTAGCAGAGAGGTGTCACTATTCAAGGGACACTTTCTGCCACCATCAGGGTACGAGATGAAGGCAGCAGGCTCCCACATGACGATAACTCTCTGCGGGACCACACCGTGTCACATTACACAACATAATCATCTTAATGCATGTTTCTTCCCGACTCCATTCCCAGTGGGCTCCCAGAACAGGATGTGCAGAGGCCACAAACGCCGTCTCATTCATCATCATTTGGAATGGCATCCTGTCACTGCTGCCTGTAAATATACTGTACATTATTCTCAGCTCTTAATGGCAGTTGTTGTTAAAATGGTCACCTGAACAAAACTAAGTCACTCTGAACATGGTGACAGTGTTTCTCTCAAATGGCAGCTATGCTGCATAAAAACCAGAAGATTACAATCATCTGAACAATCTGCTAACATAAAACACAATTTGTAAATAAGGCTATCCCTGTGCTGAAGGAAGCATCAAGCCATGAATGTACAAGAGGGACTAGCTGTGTAGGGCTGAACATATTCTTAATAGTGGCACCAGACACAAGTGGTTGCCTTCATGCCCCTCCCACCCATCTACTGACTCAACATGAAATTAGGCAAGGCGCAGAGCCTGTCTCGATGCTCTTCTCTAGCTACTGCTGTTGCCAATAATCTAAGGAATATGAAATGCAAAATTCAAGAAAGATCACCTGACTCTGAATTTCCAGGCAATGTGTCACACAACTGGCAGCTCTGTCTTATGATACACACCTGTGATACAGAGACACCTCATTGACGGCTACACACAGAGACAAAGGAATGATCTGAGGACCCAGACAACAGGGTCTAACATTCTTCAGTCAAACTGGAATGGATGAGGCAGTGGGTCCACTGGGCACTCCTGTCCTGGTCTTAAGATGATAAGCTCCTTAAAGACAGATGCACAGTGGGACTTCTTGGAAGCTCCTCACTCAGTCAATCAGCCAAAACCACAAGATTCTAAAACATTTAGAATAGACATTATTCACTGATGTGTCTCCATGACTTTAGGCAATAAAGCATACATATCTGACATTCACAATTCAATCTTTTCAGTCCTGGAGGCAGATGCAGCATGCCTCCCCCCC
>BLKM01000249.1:179978-211318 GCA_013340265.1 Coptotermes formosanus | reverse complement strand
GCAAAACTGACCATGGGTATTAGGAACTTTATTTTGCGAAGGAGTCAAATTTCAAGAAGGGGAAAATTGATCCCATAAAACGCGAGTATTTCGTTTTCTTTTTTTCTGTATATTTTTTATGTGCCATTATTCATTTCAGTAACCAAAAAACTTCCTAGGTTTAAAAAATATCGCGGGGGCGGGGGAGCATTTGGCCCCCCCCCCCCCCAATTTACGCCTAAGACTATATGAGTACGTCAAACAAATATTAAAGATAGGGAAATATAAATGGCATTAGTGAAAAGAGACTAAAAACACTGTGACTGACCGTGAGCTGGTTACAGCAGCAGGATATGTTTCGGTCGTTTGTGTTTGTAAACACGTCCTTGTTTGGATGGCGATTTGCCACACGCATGTACTATTCATTACACATCGAACCAATCACAAATATTTTATCTGTATTTTAACATTTAACGCATATTTTAAACCACACGTTTTTTAAAATTCCATATTTTATATCTGTGCACTGGCACCTTTAACTTCTGTAATATTGCGATGCGTATATTCTTTGCAATGCACCTCCCTGAAGATGACCACATGAGTGGCCGAAACATGTCGGATGTATACAGTGTGCATAATACACTTTCGTACACTTGTGTGCGTTTGTTGGTTTTGATATCATTCCTTATTGCTCAGTGCACGGTTATGGATCATTTAATATTCATTTAATATTTGTCGCTCAGATCTTAGAGTATCAAATTTTGTATGTTCATAGATAATGGATACGCGTATAATCGTGTGCAAATTATTGCTTGCAAGTGAAAAGTTACAAAAAATTTGGACAGGCTGAAAATCTGAAGTTATGTATGACCGATATATTTAAAAAAAATGATGTATAAACATCAAGGTCTCTAAATGTATGCAACAAGAGACCCTGATAACTTATTTGTAACGCCAGTCGTTATGTACGTGTATACATTTTGTTAACAATTACAAAAATATGGCCTCTGCGGTTTAAACTATATGAACGTCAGAGAGGCGTCCAGAATGCAAACGTCAGCAGGCGTCTCGATGTTATATGTATATTTCTCATACTGTTATTTTCTGAAGGTCAGCTTTAGCGGGCGATGTTAGGAGCAGGAAGAGGCGAGACTGAGGCCTCCAGTAATTGCAAATTGTATGTATCGGATGGTACTTCTGACTGGCTAATTGCGTAATACGCAGAACTGCAATTGAATCTTCCAGTAATTACGGGGCCAGAAAGCCGTTTGAACTGCCGGGCGGTCTGATATCGGTAGGTCTGAACTACTGTACCTACCTGCACAAAAGAGACGCAGTTGTTGATTCAGGTGGGCTGCTGCTCGGATACAAGAAGCGTTTGTTTCTCTCTGTTGCTGACTTTCAATTCTTCTATTCTCTCTACAGTTTCTTTTTTCCTTTTTATTATTTCCTATTATTTATTCTTCCCCTGTTTTTTTTTCAATCTACCCACACATCTGTTCATTTTTTTCTTTCCTTTCAGCCGATCTGAATGCTTCATTAGAAATCTGTAAGTCATTTTGGAGACACACGGCCGTATGAACAATGAGAGGTTCATTTTCTGAGTGCAATAATACCAGCAGTACCAACCTGGCATTCCACCTTTCGTCAGATCTCCGCCTTCTTGTGTCAATATACCCTTATTGCTATGGGCAAAAGGGCCTAACTGCCATTTACTGAACCTGTGCTTATGGATCGTATCTTTCCTCAGTGCCATTCTGTTTCAGACAGTTTGGCTAGAATTACCGACAGCCTTAACGCAAACGTCATACGCCTTTTGACTGTTAGTGTACGGAGTGGCTGCTGAGTGTTTATTAGGTGTGCACAGACTGTTGGTGTACGTGCAATAAACTTGAATTTTTCAAAGACACTCCGTACATAAAGACCAGAGTCCATTCCGTTTCACCTAAGTAACTGTCTCCACGGAACGCAGTCCTTCCTTGAGAAACGAACAGCTCGTCGGCTCCTCAACAAGTTCCCAGAATTTTATGGAACCCGGGGGTTCATTACCATCTTCACAAGAGGCCGCTACTCATCCGAGTTCAATCCAGCCCACAACCTTCCATCCTATTTCTTTAAGGTCAATTTACTATTGTTCTCCCATCTACAGTTAGGTCTTTCAACTGGGTTCCTTCTTTCACGTTTTCCCATCAAGCCCCTATATGCATTTCTCGTGCCACATGCCCAACCCATCTCATTATCCTTGATGTCATTACCCGAATAATATTTTTTGAGAGTCGCAGACTGTTAAGCTCACGATTCATTTTTCTCTACCTGTCTGTTGCTTACTCGCTGTAGGTTCAACTGTTCTCTCCCTCCCCCGATTCTCGAACACCCTCAGTCTATGTTCTTGCCTTAGCCTTTTAAAGACTAGCGGTAACTTTACATACCACCAGGTTTAACATTAAAAAATTATACGTGGTGCCCACATTGCGTTTATGTGTTTTGTACGGATCTCAGAACAAACAGCAACTTTNTTTATGTGTTTTGTACGGATCTCAGAACAAACAGCAACTTTTGCCTTATAAAACATTAGGAGACTGGTTTTTATAACCGAAGTGGAGAGTGTTTACAGCGCGGTACGCACTGAGTCCTTATATAAAACAGATACGCTTCGCCTTTAAAGGGTTAATGTGTTAAACGAAATTTCACGCCCATATGAAGAACGGGCATAATTGTGCTCCAGTTAGGTTTAAATTAATTATTTACGGTATGTACCCGTGTAACGCACATACACGCTAATGAAATGCATAAATACCTCTTGGAAAACCTAGATATAGATAGAAGATGATATGGTAACGTTAAAACGCGTATTAAAGAAATGGAATTGGAGGTGGTGGAGTGCGTTCATATGGAGATATGGCGGGCTGTTTTGAACACGTCAATGGAACTTTGCGTTCCATAAAACGCAACGAATTTCTTGAGTAGCTGAGATACTGTGACGGTCTACTCTCTGGTGTAGTTACGTTAGGAATAGTCGGTCCGCAGGTGAATAGTCAGGTTCTGTGTGTTGTTATACCGTGGCGACTGGTAAACATTTGCCCACGTTGTGCCTTCTGTTCGGGGCCAAGACTGTCTGATCCTGAAGACGACGTCCCTGTGACGCTCCGAAACATCAGGAACTGTTTACCGGCCAGAACCACGCTATGATAACATCTTATCAGCTCAAAATCATCCAGAGTTGCTGTCACTTGTGCCACTTTGCCTCTGAGGTACCCCTCGTGTTCTCTGTCCTTGTCTTCACACAATGGTCCAGCCAGACAAGAAGCGTCCTTCTCCCTAGCTCCAATTGTCTGATGCAGGGCGGCCATCTCAGGGTTCGACCCCTTCCCCCGCCCGCCCCCTCCCGCCTGTTTTTCACAGGTGTACCTTGCTTTCTCATTGGCTTTTCAACATATAACTACAAGACACAAAAAAGTAACTTCTTGTCTTTCTTATTCTATTATCAAGAATTCTCTTTTGGTGTAAAATACGGTAGCAGACGAACCAAGGGACTGAGATCATTGATAAGGCGCGAAGCAGCACCAGCTGTGACCGGACCATTGTGTGAAACGTTAAACAAGCAGTTCCTTGAACTAATAGAGAATGGATTATATTTATCTAACGTCTCATTCAAATATGCCTACATAAGCGCACCTGTTGCTGGTTGTTACTAAATTGGGTAAAAAATACACGGTGGGGGGGGGGGGGGCATGAAGTTATTGTGGCAGTGAAATTTGTGTTGTGGTATTCTGCGTTACCGACATTTTGGAACAAGCTGTTGCCTCTACTTTCATGGTAGGTTTCTTCGAAACGTCGGTGACCACTTACGGGTCTACATGATGTCGCAACCCAAACGACAAAAGTGTACGTTTAAATGCGACTGGCTGTGTTTCACCGTTCGGTGTAAAATGTTGTGGCACAGCAGTTCGTACTAATCCGCGGGGCAGAGTCCTTCTTGAGAAGCTGACACGTCCTCAGCTAGCTAAGAAATTCTGCGCATGTTATGCAAACTGAAGGCTCATCACCGCATTCGCAGCAGCCCGTCACCTATCCGTATCCTGAGCCATAGCAGTGCTGTTTGTAGCGCCTGCGCGGACAGTGTTTCAGGTTTATTCCTGCAAAGCAACGCCAGAACAGTTCATAAGAGGACGTGGGATTTGTCCCACCGCTTCCTTAAGAAGCGCCGTGTCCTGAACATGTATGGGGGCTTGGAGGAATAGCTCTCTGCATTATTGACTTCCGCACTACTGGAGATGAGGATGTGTCTCCAAAATGGCGGTCCATTTATGTGAGAACTGGGACCCCCGGAACCTATTAGTTAGGATACTGTCTGGGCCCCAGAGAGGGCCTGGAGGCCGTAAAGAGGAGTGAAATCTCTGTGTCTACCGGAATCGAACCGGATTCTTCGATCGTCCAACCCGTAGCTTAGTATAATGACGCAGTTGACACGGTTTTGCGGGTTTTACGGACGTCCTTACGAGAGTACACGTTGCCAGAGCTTACATGTCCCAGTAGCAGAACACAAACTTGTGTTATAATGTGCCTGGTTCGAATCTCGACGTGTGCGGTTCTGAAGGTACTTCAGTATGGGAGATTCCTTTCGCATCTCTCTCATCCGTTTGAGTATTTAACGTCTTAGTCTGCGTACCGAAACGTAGTGTGAGGCTGTTCCGGAATATGGTGCTGGGGGTGATATTTGGATTTAAGAGGGAAGAAGTAAAAGGAAACTGGAGACAACTGCGTAATGAGGAGCTTCATCATTTGTGCTCCACACCGAATGTTACTCGGGTGATCAAATCAAGGAGGATGAGATCAACGGGACATGTGACGCGAATGGGAGGAAGAGAAATTCGTACAGTACTTTGATGGGATAAAAACTGAAGGAGACCTCTTGGAAGATCTAGGCATAGATTTGAGGATAATATTAGAAAAGGGTCTTACAGAAACCGGATTGGAAACCGTTGCTCACGATACGGAAAAACAGCGGGCTGTTGTGAATGTGGTAATGTGCCTGTGGGTTTCATAAAATGCGGGGAATTTGCTGAGTAGCTGAAGAACTGTCAGCGTCTGTGGTTGTTCCAGGAAACAGCTACCGTTCTTCGACACTTAAACTACTTGAAGAAATAAAATTAAATTTTTCTGATCGCCCGAGATAATTTAGTTAAAATATTCTCCGCGAAATATTATCTAAAGTAGGGTGGGCGCCTTTTTCACCTACAAGTGTCAAACAAGTGCTTTATTTCTTCTGTATAACTTTATTTTTCTCTCCTCATATCTTGAAATATTTGCAATAGTACCGCGGTAGAAACCATTACAATCAGACTAAGTGCCGATTATTTCCAAAGAATTAGGTTCTAAAGAAATGAAGAGTACCATAAAGAAAACAGTACTTTGGTAGTTTTTATGAACAGTTCTGAGGAGTAATTATTAATGGTACTTTAAACTTGTGTTTACCTTCTTCAATAATGAATAGCAGGTCTTTGGTGCGGCTTATTATGACATTAATTGGGGCTTGCATGTGTTGTGGGGCGTATTTAACCGGAGCCACTGACTTACTGGCGCAGTCAGGATGAGAAACGCGCGCTTCAGAATCTGCCTGTTATTTACTGCAGCACGGCACGCCATGTTCTTACCTTGAGTCCTGCTTCTGTTGTTTAGTGCAGTCATTCTTTTTGTACCTCTGTCGTGCTAAGGGCCGTACTGTTAATGATGACAGTAACATTGCCAGCATTTTATTCTGGAGCTCATGCAACTGTTCACAGGGCGATTTGTTTCTCAGTATTTTTAATGAAGGTGTATCACATTTTTAATCCTTTAAAGCCCAGTGGTTACTTTATGTACCGCCAGGTTTAACATTCAACAATTCTACGTTCTGCCCGCACAGTGTGTTTATGTGTTTTGTGTGGATCTCAGAACAAACAGCGATTATTTCCCTACAGCATTAACTGACTGGTTTTTATAACCGAGACGGAGTGTGTTTACTGCGCGGTACGGACTGTAGCCCTTTAAAGCCCAGTGGTTACTATATGTACCGCCAGGTCTAACATTCAGCAATTCTACGTTCTGCCCACACAGTGTATTTATGTGTTTTGTGTGGATCTCAGAACAAACAGCGATTATTTCCCTATGCAGCATCAACTACCTGGTTTTTATAACCGAGACGGAGTGTGTTTACTGCGCGGTACGGACTGTAGCCCTTTAAAGCCCAGTGGTTACTTTATGTACCGCCAGGTTTAACGTTCAACAATTCTACGTTCTGCCCACACAGTGTATTTATGTGTTTTGTGTGGATCTCAGAACAAACAGCGATTATATCCCTATACAGCATTAACTGACTGGTTTTTATAACCGAGACGGAGTGTGTTTACTGCGCGGTACGGACTCTTTATGTACCGCCAGGTTTAACATTCAACAATTCTACGTTCTGCCCACACAGTGTATTTATGTGTTTTGTGTGGATCTCAGAACAAACAGCGATTATTTCCCTATACAGCATTAACTGGCTGGTTTTTATAACCGAGACGGAGTGTGTTTACTGCGCGGTACGGGCTCTTTATGTACCGCCAGGTTTAACATTCAACAATTCTACGTTCTGCCCACACAGTGTATTTATGTGTTTTATGTGGATCTCAGAACAAACAGCGATTATTTCCCTATACAGCATTAACTGGCTGGTTTTTATAACCGAGACGGAGTGTGTTTACTGCGCGGTACGGACTGTAGCCCTTTAAAGCCCAGTGGTTACTATATGTACCGCCAGGTTTAACATTCAACAATTCTACGTTCTGCCCACACAGTGTATTCATGTGTTTTGTGTGGATCTCAGAACAAACAGCAATTATTTCCCTATACAGCATTAACTGCCTGGTTTTTATAACCGAGACGGAGTGTGTTTACTGCGCGGTACGGACTGTAGCCCTTTAAAGCCCAGTGGTTACTTTATGTACTGCCAGGTTTAACGTTCAACAATTCTACGTTCTGCCCACACAGTGTATTTATGTGTTTTGTGTGGATCTCAGAACAAACAGCGATTATTTCCCTATACAGCATTAACCTTTTAAAGCCTAGCGGTAACTTTACATACAGCCAGGTTTAACATTAAAAAATTCTATGTGGTGTCCACATTGAGTTTATGTGTTTTGTACGGATCTCAGAACAAACAGCAACTTTTGCCTTATAAAACATTAAGAGGCCGGTTTTTATAACCGAAGTGGAGAGCGTTTACAGCGCGGTACGCATTGAGTCCTTCTATAAAACAGATTACATTCCGTCTTTGAAGGGTTAATTGACTAGTTTTTATAACCGAGTCGGAGTGTGTTTACTGCGCGGTACGGACTGTAGCCTTTTAAAGCCCGGTGGTTACTTTATGTACCGCCAGGTTTAACATTCAACAATTCTACGTTCTGCCCACACAGTGTATTCATGTGTTTTGTGTGGATCTCAGAACAAACAGCGATTATTTCCCTATACAGCATTAACTGTCTGGTTTTTATAACCGAGACGCAATGTGTTTACTGCGCGGTACGGGCTGGATCTTCAACTGTAGTTCAGGTTAATGTTAGTCTTTAAAAAGTTAGAAATTTGACATACAAGTAACAAAATTTTTTCTTTTTAGTGATTTAAATAGAAATATCTGATACAAAAATTTGTGAAAATTCTGCAGGGACACAGACACATAGAGGCAGATACGGTGGAGCTGTTTTTGCAAGTCAGCCTTGTCTTTACACAGCAGTCCCTTGCGGCTGCCTTATTTTTTTCTTTGAAATAATAATTTTATATAGTTAGAGAGTGCCAAGGCTAAGAATGAGTGGAGCTCTACCTCCTCTTCCCCTGTCTGCTTTCAAGACTTGCAAAGGGACAACATTACTTTGACAGACAAACGTTTACAATATGTACAAAAATGTAAGTCATTGTATGCTTTGTCCCTTCTATGTGGAAGCAATATTTTGCATCCACTGGTCACGCTTGTCTGTTGTCTGTAGCAGTTTCTACCAACCACGTCCGTGACGAATACATTAGTTTCCGGCTTGATAGGCTAAATTAGGAACTTGTCGTTATTATTAGCAAGGTGGCAGACAAGCGCATCTATGAGACAAGGCAGATCCGATGCCAGCAAACATAAATATGTAAAATATTATGTTTGTAACATTTTGAAATGCGTTAAGGGCCTAAGAAGGCCTAAGATAAGACGTAACAGGGAACTGGAGAAGACTGCATAATGAGGAGCTTTATAATTTGTACTCCTCACCAAACATTATTCGAGTGATAGAATCAAGAAGAATGATATGTGTGGGGCATGTAGCACGTATAGGGCAGACAAGAGGTGTATACAGGGTTTTGGTGGGAAACCTGAAGGAAAGAGACCACTTGAAAGACCTAGGTGTAGATAGGAAGATAATATTAAAATATATCTCAAATAAATAGGATGTGAGAGCATGGAGCAGAGTACTTTGGCTCAAGGTAGGGACAGGTAGCGAGCGGGCTGTTGTGATCACGAGGATGAACTGTTTGGCTATCTGATGATTTCTTAACTTTCTATGGAGTTCTTAATTAATTCCCTCAATGCGGATTCTTTACAAACGTGTCACCATTATGGCAGTGCTAACTGGGGTGTTGTTTACGGAATCGCGAACTTTCTTTACAAATTATATAACAGCGCCTTTTATGGAGATATGCCAACCTGTCCGTCTGTCTGTAGTCTGCCATCAGCGACTAACCCGCTGAACAGATTTTTCTTTAAATTCGGGTTGCGAGACTTGGAGTGAACGTGGTGGTGTAACTCTGGACTGTCAGCCTTAGTACTCAAAATAAGGTCACTCTTCTTTAGATCACAATTGGCCTTTTTAATGTTTTGCGAGACACGATTTAAATATTATAAATATGGCGCCAGTAACCGTTATAAACTAAAAAATTCTGTTAACATTTTGTCTGTTACATTTTTCACATACATCACCCTATGGATTATCGTAACATTTAGGATTTTAAGGGTCTCTTTCGCAGTAAACAAGAATTGCTTTTGTAGAGAACGTGAACGTCCGTCTGTTTGTGACGCCATTAGTGACTAAAGTGTTTGTCGGATTGTCACTAAATTCGGTGTGGGAATTCGTGACACAAAAAGCGTCGCAATCGTGAGTTTCATTGAAATCGGCGACGTGACAATCGAAGTTTGCCAATTGGTGTAAATGCGGTTGTACCCGTACCTACTTTACGTATTGTTTGGCCAATTTTGGTGAAATTTGGTACAGAAAACCTACATATGTTACCATTCAGCAGCCATTAGTTTCATGTCATTTGGCGCAGTGAAAGCCACACTATATGCAGGTCCGTAGTAAAGGAAATCCTACCATTACTTTCCACAATATTTTCTCGGTTTTGTGAAATTCGGTAAAGATATCTGAAGATTTTGCTTCTCCATATTTTTAACCCGTAAAAATCGGTGCGGCGAAGGCCGTACTTTTATTATGGGTGTGAAAGAAGAATTATTCTCACGCGTGTACCGTGAGACCGTATGACGTTTTGAAAGTAAAACTCACCTTGGTGAGGTGTGTGTGCCGCGCACTGGGTACACCATATGCAGTCTTCTTATGTGTGTCAAGGCGGAACGAATTTTTGTCCGTAAGTGCATACTGCAGCGTGAAGTTGTGAATGAGGCAAGATTCTGAAGCTCCGCCCTTCGGAAGCCTCGTCGATATTAGCGATAGTCTTAAATGTCTGGGTCGCTTTACCCCTGGTAAAAAAAAACCCACTCTTCCCTGCATAGGTGCATCCGGAATTCTTCTCTGCAGGGTGCTGCCCCTCGACTATATATAATTTATAATTCAATTTAAAAACTGTGGCATAAATATCATGTAAAAATCTGGTTAAGTTACAGGTAAAATTAAAACTTCACAAGTTTTTATTTTATTTTTCGATGTTCAGTGCCATCAGCCGATTTTGATAGCTTCTTTAGGCTAAAGAGTAGATCATATAAAACCCTTGATATAATCTTATCTGCAAAATCTGTGATTTTTAAAATTTCGCTTTGGGGGGTTCAGCCCAGCAGCCCCCCCCCCCCCACCCCGCCCCGGGTGCGCTTATTAACAGAGAAAGAATCATCTCTTGCTGGAAATCGAATCCCGGCCACCCAACTTGCAGCAGTGTTGTGCCTTCAGCCAGCAATCAAGTAGGCCTACACACACACCTGTCGGTCAACACCGTGTTCCCCACTGTGTGCAGGTTGCATTTGTTTGCATTATGGTTATGTTAAATAAGGCATTAGAGGTGACCCGTAAAAGAAACATGAGGTGATGAGAGAGGAGAGGCGCACATGTGCATTACTCAGCACACAGAAGAGCAAATGAACTGATTAGTTGCACACTAGTGATTAAAGTAAATACACTTAAGAAAAATAGAACCACTAAGTGCCTTAGTGTGTAGGGAGCACATCCTTTTTTACGTAACAACGAGGTCACATGACTGTTTTCTTTGTATCACTTATTTGCTGAGCGATTATAACCTTTATTGCTGTAAAAGTGTGGAGGAAAATAGTCTTTGTACAGTTTTATTTTATATTTTGAAGAGTTGTCCCCCTTTTATTGTGTTCCCTTTTTAGCAAACAACATTTTTCACTGACAAGGGCCGGTCATTGTCTCCACTTTTCAGTACCACAACATTTTAACTTGTTCAAAATTTAATTTAAATCCTCTGGTATCGTATTTATCATCTTGAAAGCTTGCAAGACGCAAGATAGAGGGAGAAGAAAGGAGAGAGTAGGGGTTAGTAACATTCCTCTCTTTAGATAGATGTCTTTTGCTTTGCTCCTTCCCCTGCCCTCCTTCCATAATTCATATGCTCGTGTAGGCATAGCAAGTCTCGCTTTGCTCACAACTCATAAAAGCTTTATCCAAGAAGAATCTTCAAGCCTGAGTATCTAGCTGCTGCTATAACTTTTTCGATATTTCATTGTGGCGCTCTCTTCCCTAGATACAGGGGCCAAGCACCAAGCACCCATTAATCTTAAACACGCCACCCTCTTAGTCCTTGTTCCATCGCCACGGTAGTAGTATGCACCGTGCCCCTTTGGGGGGGGGGGTGCGGGGGGAGGTACTGCACTGACGTAAGAATATTTGCGAGTAAACGGAAGTGGAACGGCGGACATCGAGTATGATGTAAATCGATCGTGAGAATGCAGTCGTCAGTGGCAGTGCTGGTGCTTATGTCTGTAGATAATGATACGAAAGGCTGTCGATAGGATGTGTTCACAATGTGAATTGTGTGAGGGCGCACTTAGGAGTCCGATGGAGTCTTCCCCTCCACATACCACCATGTCTTTCGTGTATGTATACACCTGCAATCAGGTGCGCATCCAGAACTTGTCACTGGGGGGGGATCTGACCCAGAGTCTATATGTAATTTATGTTTGATTTTAAAAATTATGTTATAAAAATCATGCTGTAAGCGCAACATAACACTGCCTGCAACTGCATTTATATACACACGAATATAACTACATGTTCCATCACTCAATCACAGTGTCCTGTCTTCTTGTTTTCTAATTTAATTAATTTATTTTTCAAAATTCTAATGTACCAGTCATCAGCCGGTTTCAGTGGCTGATTTCGGTTGAAGGGGAAATCACGTAAAACGTTTGATGTCATCGTGTCTACAAAATCTGTGTTTTTTAAATTTCGATTTTCGGGGAATTGGGGGCGTTGCAAGCCGGCAGCCACTCCTTAGGTGCGCCCTTGTCTGCAGTGAGAGAAAAGTATTACAAAACACGTTTGGAGACTTGGCCCAACATATATCGTTGTTGTGACCGGAGCCCTGTAGAACATAATGGTAACTATATATCACCTGCTTTAGTAGTGAGAAAATTTATTAAGTTTCGCAGACAATGTATTTCTGTGTTCCCGTATGGTTCTAACATCCAACATCGATTATTTCTGTGGACAGCATTAACTGGTTGGTTTGTAGGAAGCATACAGACTGCGTTCACAGTTAGGTGTGCAGGGACTTAATTTTTCGGTGTTGTGGCTAGGCTTCTGGCTAGACGGTCGGGGGTTCGAATGCTGGCAGGGGCAAGAGATTGTTTCTCCTCTCCGAAACGTCCACACCGGCTCTGGGGCCCACTCAGTCTCCTGTTCAGTGGGTACCAGCCTTCTTTTCCGGCGGCAAGGCGGCCGGGACGTGATGTTGACAATTCACGTCCATATAACGGCGACGTTAAGAATGAGTGGCGCCTTACATCTACTCCCCCTATGCACCTTATGGTGTGGATAAGGACAAATTTTATTTATGTTAAATTAATGTTTCAAAGGTTGGAGTTACCTAAATTATTTACGATTAAATAGAAGCACTCCGGAACCGATGCGAACTCGCGCGACTCTTGCACCGGCGTGTGTTCGTCTCTAGCTATAGAAGAAGCCAGTTTTGATATTCCTCAGGCACGTAGACACTGATATCTATAGGAAAAGCTTCATAGTTGAAGAGTAGCCTGCTGTAGTCTTGGATGCGACGCGGTGCAGTTCTGTAAATGGATGCCGACGTTTCGAGGAAATAAAATACGGAAATAACTGAAACCGGACAGCGAACATCTCGGTGGCGAAATGGTGCTCTGTCAGTGGGAAAGCAGAGGGAAGGATGGAGGAGAAAGAGAAGCGAGAAAATTGTTTGAAATATGTTTTAGGAAAATTAAAATTGCGTAACTAGTGTTGCCACTTACCAGACGACTCCAAGTTACTTTCAGTTAGTATTTACATAAATGTCACTTCCCGCAAGCACAGGTGTCGTTGATGTTGTTAGCAACACTGCCAGTGAGTAAGTGCGTGCAAATGGTTTAAAAAAACAAGAATTAATATTGGCGCGATGGGCGAACGGTTTAACTTAGCGGGTCACATATCTGGCGAGGGCTACATGCCGGACGTCGCCTACTCCATTCCCTCTCCGGAACATGACATTTGACAGCGGTGTTTTCCTGTTTACATGTCAATATTAGTGCTTCTTGCGTCATAAGTTTCACTGTGTGTCACTGCCAAACGTAATGGAATGCTTCTCTGTGGCACAGATACACTAGGCTGGAGGGTTGGAAGACCAAGTAACCGGGGTTGAGTTTCGGCAGGGGGAGATATTTTTCCCATCTTCACAGGGTCCAGGCAGGCTCTGCGATACAGTGGTCAGAGCTTGAATTTAACTATTGACCTCCATCTAGTGCCAAGGTTAAGAATGAGTGGAGCTATTTCCGTTCTGCGTGTAGACACACCTTCATGGCGTGTACAGGGACAACTTTACCGTTTCCTTCTCTTTACTTTTCATTCATCTTTAACCTTTTAAAGCCTAGCGGTAACTTTACGTACCGCCAGGTTTAACATTAAAAAATTCTACGTGGTGCCCACATTGCGTTTATGTGTTTTGTAGGGATCTCAGAACAAACAGCAACTTTTGCCTTATAAAACATTAAGAGACTGCTTTTTCTAACCGAAGTGTAGAGTGTTTGCAGCGCGGTACGCACTGAGTCCTTATGTAAAACAGATACGCTTCGTCTTTAAAGATTTAAATAATAGTGAAAGTAAGTGAAAGTGAAGGAAAGTTTTACGAGTATCTACGCTCTGTTTTGTGCATCTTATTCCATTTCCAGCCTTGATACATTATATTAATATTAAAACTATTAAAATGTCCATTCATTCATTCATTCATTCATTCATTCATTCATTCATTCATTCTTTCTTTCTTTCTTTCTTTCTGTCTTTCTCTCTCTCTTTCTTTCTTTCTCTCTCTTTCTTTCGCGCTTTCTTTCTTTCTTTCTTTCTTTCTTTCTTTCTTTCTTTCTTTCTTTCTTTCTTTCTTTCTTTCTTTATAATATATATATATATATGCATATAACTGAACACCACTGGAAACTGATACAAGTAAATTTTGTACGTTTTTCCTGTATTCAAGTAGCATTTCTTCGTCTAATTATTGAAGAAAAGAACTGTAGTTCTCCTCAATGCTGTAGGTTTGCTCTGAAAAATTCTTGGAATATACTTGTTCTCTTTGCACTTTCAGAATATTAAAAATACATTTCTAAGAAACGTAACTGAACAAAAGTGAAAATGTGTGCTAGATTTTAATTTAAGCTTTTCTCCTTTGTTAATGAGAAGTAGTCGGCATTGTTAGAATGCAGAATAATATTCTTCCGCGTCTGAGTGGATCTAGGCACATTACAATAATGTGTATAAATACCTGAGTAGGAGCGCCAACACAGGATCTCTTCTTATGGAGTTGAGAAACCAATCAGAAGCACTGCTTTATGTGGAAGAATAGACTAGCCATTCACAAAGCAGAGAAAAGCTGAATGTCGAAGTTAACAAACGATGACAAAGCAGCAGCAGCTCCATGTTATTAGGATAATGCGTCGAGTAAAAAGGAAGAGGTAAGAAATAAGAAGAAAGAAAGCAGAATGGAGAGGAAAAAAGGGAAGACGAAGAATCGTGTGCTACATTATATTACAAAATGGACTGGAATGGCAACAAATACTTTATTTCTCATCACAGAAGGCATTGTTACAGAGACTTTGGCTGATTGCAAATGAATGGAGCACGAGAAAATACGTGAAAAATCAGGCAACGTCACTCTACGATCCAGGGGTGTGCAAAGTTTCTTTTTCATAAAAAATGCGGCATTCTTGAACCTTTTTACAGCGTTGTGAAGAAAAATTCATAATAATTAGAAAAGACACGGCCTAGAAGGCGTAGGTGGTTATGGAGGCTACTGTAAAAATACTTTGAAGAAGTAGGTGAAGATGTCTCTAGTTACTGGGCCTAGGATAGAGACAAGTGGAGGGCTTTTGTGGACACGGTGATGAGCACTCACTTTACATAACACCCGGGAATCGCTTTGAGTCGCTGAACAACTGTTAGCTTCTAAAGTGTGATTGAATGATGTTCGGAATATAGAATGACTGTCAGACGTAGTTACGCTAAACTGATCATTTAGGTTCATACATTAAGCACGCCTGGCAGGGAGAGGTGGACTGGTTTAAGGCAGGTGGCTGAGAAAGCAGTGACACCTGCAGACTGGACAGAGCCGGTAAAAGGAAGACTAAGGAGATGTTGGAAAGGAAACTTGAAGTCCGGGATAGCTCAGTCACTATAGTGACTAGACTACGGGCTGGGCGATCGAAGGATGGCGTTTCGATTCCTTGCACGGACAAAAACGTTTTTCCACCTTGAATGTCGAGACCAGCCCTGGGGCCAACCTAGCCTCTCATCCTACGCATGTGGGAGGGTCTTCCTTCGGAGATAAAGCGGCCGAGGCGTGAAGCTGAAGACTCAGCTCCACGTAGTGCCAAGGTTAGTGCAAGGAGCTATGTGTCTACTCCGCTCCCTTCCTAGCATGTTGACTGGTTTAGCGCAGAATGTCTATACTTGTATAGCAGGAGTAATTCCACAAAGTCTCCAGCTTCAGGCGAACGTAAAGTTAGCGAGCCTAGCATGATGTCACAAGTCGGGACAGTGCGCGTAGATCAGTCTGCTTCTGCAGTCAGAGCGGTGGATGTGCCGGTATTCGTCTGCTTACGTAGCAGATGCAATCATGTGACTGACGCAGGAGGGCCGTAAGATTTGTAAGACTCGCGCTGAAGGTTGTTATGCAATATTACGGGGACTTTGTGGATTTAATCCTACTATACCTTTACGCTAGGATTAAAGTGAAGCTTACTGTTGAGTGTTCCATGGCTCATGTGGTTTTTCGCCAACCAATAAAAGCAGAGACCCGAGTTCCATCCCAAGCCAGTCGCTGTGGGATTTGTGGTGGAGAAAATGGCTCTGTGACAGGTTTTTCTCCAAGTACTTCGGTCTTCCCCTGTCAATATTATTCTATCAATACTCAATACTCCTACTTTCATCTATCACCGATATTACCTAAACTTAGCAATTAAAAGCGTCGTTAAATAACACACTTAAACACACGAGGGTTCCTTGTAGAGACCGTGCCGTGGCCACCCCTGCTAACGCGAGCCTCAGTCTGTATCTGTCCTTTCAACTCAGGAACTGGGTGCCCTTTCTTCTAGCTATTATACCCGGATTTCAAATCCACTGCACGACTTTGACAAATCAGAAGCACTTCTCTCTTCATTTTGATACGTATAGGCCCAGTTTTTTCCTCTTTCCATTCCATAGAAAATAAAAAGTACGACTATAAAGGATGGGAGTTGTGAGTGACAAAACAATAGTGTGTTATTCTAACGTACAATACCTTTTATCGAGGTCCACTCCTCACCCCTCACCCCTCACCCCCCCGCTTGTACCCACTACTGCCTTCGCCCTATTTGGACCATGGCTGGGAGAACTGGGGGCTGGGATAAAGCTTGAAATGGGATGGGGTGTTCTATAATGTAAAGACATCCCCACCTACAACTCTCCACCCCAGCAATTCACCCCTTCTATGACTATATTTCGTGAATGTCCCTTTAACACAACGAACTGTGAATAGTTAAATTTGAAGGAAAGCTGCGAGAAGAAGTAGCAATGTGTAGATTTGTTTACTGTTACATACTGAATATGGTGGCAGTAAGTTATTTCGAAACGTCAGTAAGTTCAACAGTTCTACAGAATAAAAGTCTCTTAGAGAATCTGAAATGTCTTTCAGAGTCCCTAAAAGTTCTTTCTGGCGCTAACATTAGACGCTGTGGCTCGTTCAACCGTAACGCAGTTCAGCGTAAATATGGACAGGTCTGTGCCAGGTCTCCGGAAGTTCGTCTGAGATTTTTGTCTGTTTTAAAGGTGCGCTTTTATCGGATGTGACATGGTGTATTCTGGTAGAATTGTACTGACCTTTCAGAGGAACCTGCTTCCTCCACTGTCATTAAACTGTCCTGTAGCCACAGGCACCTACATTTTTTGAAGCGACATTACACTTATACCAAACTGTACGGCGTCACGCCCGAGTAGACAGCAAACATCACATTTACTCCCTTGAGACGCTGAAAACCCACTCCAATATGTATTTGTTCTCGGGAAATAAATTACAATTTCTGAACCACAACATAGAAGATTTCTGCCAATCCGCTAAGTTCGAACGCAGTGCGAAGAATAACGTAACGTAACGTATCGTAACACATCTGTTTGTGAGGAGACATTCTCACTTATCCCACACGGCATTTGAACCACGCATTTTTGCTATTTTTAAGCATACTTGTACTGTTTTTCAATATAATTTTCTTATGAGATCTGCTCTCTTCTGGGGGCGTTACGCAGAGTAGATTGGTACTTATTTTCCGACGTTTCGGTTCAACCTATCGGTCCCATCTTCAAGGGTCAAGCAGTCTTGGACTGACGATATTAATAGCGAAAGTCATGATAATTTTAAGAATAACAGCTTTTTAAAATTTGTTTGTTATTTTTTAAACTTAATGAACATTTATTCCCAAGTAACAGACTACTGTAACTATTGATTTTACAGAAATGTGTCATAAACATGGATACGTTGTTTGTCTACTGAACAGTGGACACTTGCTTTGAGCGTGACTCCAATTAGACGTGGTTTGTTCAGCCCCTTTATGTGCTAACATGTAGCTGTTTGTCAGTAACAATGCGTCAGTCACGTTATAAATACGTGGTAACAGGGACCAGGTACATGCTGAACTCATATGCAGTAAGATGCATTGAACTGTCAGGTCAGTCACTAGCCGCTACTGAATGCACGCTTGTGTATGCATAATGGTGACGTGATACTTGTGTCCACAATGTATAGATCCGTACGTGTCATAACCTAGAGTCTAAATTCTGTAGTTATTCTGTCCCCACATAACAGTTCATTTGCACAGTTACTGACGCGTCTGCCAGGTGGCAGTTTTTACCAGAAACAGTCTGTTACTATAAAGTATTTGAGAGGAATCTATGTTTCGGTCAGTACTGGAGCCTCGACCTTTCCTGGTAAAAAGAAGAGTTATATCTAGGTAGCAACATAATGTATTGCGTCATGCTAATCTATTGCTCCTTTAGAGCCCAGTTGGTACTATAATTTTCGCCAGGTTGAGCGTACAAAAATTGAACAGTAGACAGATGTGGAGAGAAGGCGCTGGAAATGTCTGGCTACCAGCACATTTTCTGAATTGTTTCTACGTCACTTTTCTTTCCTTTGATCAGACGTTAAGGCAAATTAAAGAATCTTACGTCGTTGGGTCCCTAGACAAGGTTAGTCTGAAAACTTGTGGTTGAAACAGGATTTACAACTAATACTGTCCACGCTGTGGTGCAGTAGGTTGAAGCTCTGCACTACAAACCGGAGGTCGCGGGTTCGATTTCCGATGATGTCATTGGAATTTTTCATTGACATAATACTTTCTGTTGCACTATGAGTACCAGGGATATTTCCTGGGGGGTAAAGGCGGCCGGTGCGTAGGGCTGACAACCTTACCACCTTCATGTGCCGATTGTATAGAAATCTGAGAGCTTCAACCTCCTGGAACCCTCAGGGCCTGTCCAGGCCTGTAATGGGACTGCTTTTACTGTCCGTGGGACCGTCGAATTATGATATGGCTTATTGACTTCAGCTTGTCACCTGTTAAGCGTGTGCAGACATTAGTAATAGGGTCAATTGAAGGTGTGCTGAGTGTCAGAACATACATGGCCCCTGTATGATGAATACTGCAAAAGCGCCAGTGTCGCATATCCTACAGCCATTTTCGCCTTTGTAGCTTGAAACTCCCAGCGTGGGATTTGTTTTGATCAAAATTCCATATGCTTCCATGTTCTGTTACACCGAAGAGTCCTCTCATTTTGGACTCCAAAGTTTTCGGGGGGGGGGGGGGGCTCGTTTGCCTAATGAAATCTCTTTCGATGAAAAAATCAGTAGCAAGGGAATTCGTACAATTCGTTCAGGGTTTAGAAAACAATCAGGAAAGCAGCAAGACCCCCAGAGGGCGTGGGTTATGGGGTTGGAGTAATGCATGCCATTTGGGTGATTAACCCCTTGTGTCTGTCACGAGGGTGGGGATTAATACGGACAGTGATTATGTTGCGTATGAATGGAACATCCGGGGCAATAGTGAAGGGCGTGGCAGATGCGAGAGCGAACACAACTCGTCGTGTTCCTTCCCCATTCAATATGGCTATTTCTCACAATTCATCGCCTCTTTGTTTGTCAACATATTTGTTCTTGTATCAATATTAGAACGTATCAGACCGTGTGCGTGCACGAACAGGTGTCGACTTTTCGTCTGTCTCCCACACGGCAGCAAGTGCACCTGTCTGTTTCGCTGCAAGTTTACATCTCGCGTAACCGTTTCTGCCCGTGCTGTAGAATGTAATGGCAAGATGATAAAACACTTCGCTAGGAAACTGCTTTATTTGGTGTGAAACTGAATTGGAAACTGGAAACTTGTGCATCCAGTTGTAGACCATAGTCCTGATTATTATTATTATTATTATTATTATTATTATTATTATTACATCATCCTCTTTATGCAGGGTATTCACACTTATATACCTGAAACAAACCATGTTTCTAGGGTACACAGTGTCGCAGCTATTCCGCGCGTACTGTTAATGGTGCATATAGCGCTGTTGACCCTGCACGTTGATAAACAACTGTTGAATTCAAGTTAATTGAACCACCACCACCACCACCACCATCACCACCACCACCACCACCACCACCACCACCACCACCACCACCACCACCACCACCACCACCATAATCTACATGAAGCAGAACCCTTTAAAAGGCAAAAGGCTTCGAGTCTACGCATTTCCTGCATTTTGTGTTACCCGAAGTTTCATTACCGTATACACAAAAGCCCGCAACTGAACCCTGTCCTGACTCAGTACAATCTGGCCCACGATCTCAACATTTACTTGCCGCATTTTGTCGTTAGCTTTATCCTTGCTGGGTGCAGCCAACCTTAACGTGGGTTTGTTAGTATTCGTTAATTCAGTGAAACGTGTGTGACGTAGTCACTATGAGCGCTATTGTGCAGCTGTCCATATACGCGCTATAATCCCGCCTACACAGTATTAAGGGCTTTAGCATATAATTTCATCATTTCAATACCGAATCCATATAAGGTGTGAATGGTGTAATTACATTGGCGAACGTGAGTAAATATTCTTGTGTGTTGTAAACAGATCAAAATAAGGGATGCCCAGATTTGAAGGCAAATATAAGTAGCTATAAGTCCAGACTGGGACACGACGAACCTGAAACAGGAACATCTTTTTGACGAACTACCTGACCAAGCAAGCGAATGGCTGGGTGAAGGAGAGGACTTGAGAAGGCAATATTCAAAATTTGAGCTTCTCGCAGCTGTTTCCATAAAGATTCAACATTGCAGAAGACTTCAATAATTAACCTCTTAAAGCCTAGCGGTAACTTTACGTACCACCAGGTTTAACATTAAAAAATTCTACGTGGTGCCCACATTGCGTTTATGTGTTTTGTACGGATCTCAGAACAAACAGCAACTTTTGCCTTATAAAACATTAAGAGATTGGTTTTTATAACCGAAGTGGAGAGTGTTTACAGCGCGGTACGCACTGAGTCCTTATATAAAACAGATACGCTTCGTCTTTAAAGGGTTAAAGTAATTTCGGTTTTGTGACGAAATTTCAGAACTAACATTCCATCGTATAATCCCGAGTGTTTTCCTGCATAGTTACGTTTGTGTTGTCGTAATGGTGTGTGCATTCGATGTGATCAGTGACTGGAAAGCACTTAGTGCGATCATTTATTTGTTAATATCAATCAACAGTTGCGCAAATAGTAAGTGACTGGAGTGTGTTTATGGTAGCGAAAACCATATGCGCCTGCGCTATGCAGGTTAATGATAGCGGGTAGAAGGTAAAGCAGTCCCATTACAGGCCTGGACAGGCCCTTAGGGTTCCAAGAGGTTGAGGCTCCCAGATTTCTAGACAGTCGGCACTTGAAGGTGGTAAGGTTGTCAGCCCTACGCACCGGCCGCTTTTACCTCCCAGGAAATATTCCTGGTACTCATTTCTGTTAGAGGCTGAGTCGACCCCAGGGTCATACTGCGAATGAAAGGATTATGCCAATGAAAAATTCCAGTGACACCATCGGGAATCGAACCCGCGCCCTTCCGATTTGTAGCGCAGTGCCTCAACCAACTGCGCCACCGCGGGTATCACAAGTTTCCAGCCAGTAAGGAACCCACGTAGTGTACCCACCGTCTGCTCTATTTGCTGTCTGCACCTGACGTCTTGGCCGTACGAGGAACGCGCATGATACGTGCACTGCGGTGGCCGCAAACACTGTGTTTACTGGACAGAACTTCCCGCGACGTTATAGACGCTTGGAATTAAAAGTTTAGACTACTTGATGTCTCCACGGCTTTAAGATTAAGATAAATTCTCCTGGAATGTGACGCCGTGTGATTTGGTAGATAGATTGGCTTACCTCTTTACTAAAAGTGGGAGGGGGGGCATGGACTGGATTGAGCTGGCTCAGGATAGGGACAGGTGGCGGGCTCTTGTGAATGCGGTAATGAACCTCGGGGTTCCATAAAATGCGGAGAATTTCTTGACTAGCTGAGAAACTGTTAGCTTCTCAAGAAGACCTCTGCTGCATGGAGTTAGTTAGTTAGTTAGTTAGTTAGTTAGTTAGTTAGTTATCTCTACTAAGCTACTAACATGATATCCCGTATGTAGAATAGGTAAAGGTAAAATATTCCCCATCCTTAATTAAACATCACACCATGAAGGGTTATGGGGGAATAGAGGTATAAATCCATGCAAGATTAACCTCAGCACTAGATGGAAATGAATAGTCAACTTCACGATTAGGCCGCCTTAACCCGTGTCCGCTTTGACTGAAGTGTGCATTAGATCGCAGGCGCGGTGGGCCTGAGAACGAATCGTGACGCCTTAGAAAAGAGCAGAGGTGCACCCAACAGCAGTGGGGGGGGGGGGGGGTGCCGGGCTGCAACCCCCCAAATCCCTGAGAAATCGAAATAAAAAAAAAACAGATTTTTGAGTGTTATGATATCAAAAGATTTGCGTGATTTGCCCTTCTGCCGAAATCAGCCACTGAAATCGGCTGATGACCGGTACATTAGGATTTTGAAAAATATATTAATAGAATTAAAAAACAAGAAGACAGGACACTGTGATTGAGACACGGAACATGCAGTTATATCCGTATTATATAAATGCAGTTGCAGGCAGCGTTATGTTGTGCTTACAGCATGATTTTTATAACATAATTTTTAAAATCAAACATAAATTATATATAGCCTCAGGGTCAGGGGGGGCCCGCCCCCCCACCAGCGAAAATTTCTGGTTGCGCACGTGGAGAAGAGACAAATCTCTTGTTGCTGCAGATATCGAACTTCCGATTCCTCGGTCCTCCAGACGTAATCCGCACTGCTACCAACATATGCAGTATTTTGGGCCGTTCAAGCAGTGCAAGTTCTGGGTGTGGTCCGAATCCTCGTTAACGATATCCGTTCTTTAATTCCTTGAATAAAATTTAATTATTCAATTTGGTTGTTATTTCTTCTTCAGTGTTAAGGCTATTAAGGGCTATTGTGTTACTGGCAATAGAAGCAGACGTGTTCTGAGCGACGGAGGGTTGCACTGAGCACTTCTGTATGATTTTGAGTTCTGTGATTAGTGTTTGTTCCAGTCGTGACTCCTCGGAATATGTTCCAAGACACTACGAACGGACTGCATTACTTTAAAAAACACGAAGCAGTGTTTGGGCTACCACCCTATAAGCTAAGAGGGTGAAGTGGGGTGGCCCGACTACTTGAATTCCATAGAAGCAGAACAGATGCCTGGATGTGGTGAAGAAGGGTTGAGTGAATGTTAAATGTGGATGTTAAATCAACACAACTTTGAGGAATAACGAACTAAATCGCAACAAATCGACGTTTGGCTTATGATACGGTCTTCTGGGATGTGACGCCATGAAGTTTGGTAGGTTTGTACCAACTTGTTGCAACGGACAGCTACCTTCATCTTTATGGTAAATAAAGAAGGTTGCGTTAGCAGGTTACTCCGAAAACACGTTTATCTCTGCCAGACTACACGGCGTCATATTTTTGGACACGTAGCCTTGACACCGGCGTGAGAACTTCAGATCGCACGTGTGATTGCTGTAGACGACGGCATTGCTTGTAAAATAAAAACCAAGGAAATAACTCCTTGAAGCAGAGTCCTGCCTGAAAAGCTTATAGTCATTCATTCAGTCAGTCAGTCAGTCAGTCAGTCAGAAGGTTTCCGTCCTTTTATAGGAACCCGATGTACAAACAAAGCAAGAGCTGTGTGCGCTCGTGCAGTTAGTTTAATTAAATGTAACCAATTTGTACAAAAGTAGACCATTAAATATACCCAATTTATATAAAAGTAGACCCATTAAATATACCAAATTTATATAAAAGTAGACCCATTAAATATACCAAATTTATATAAAAGTAGACCCATTAAATATACCAAATTTATATAAAAGTAGACCCATTAAATATACCCAATTTATATAAAAGTAGACCCATAAATTGATGTGGGAAGAGGCTTCGTGTGGCGGATTTTTGCAGACAGTGCGTGACTTCTCTATTTAATGTTCATATGTGTTCTAAAACCGTGACTGGGTTTTAAGTATACAATGTGATAATTGTACGTACACAGTGTCACTTTGTTAATATATCTCCAACACCATATTATACGTCTTACAGGAAAAAAAAATATACTGAACATAAAATATGTTTCATCTCAACGAATTTTTTATGAAAAATATTTCAGTCTTGTAATTATATACAGAACTTTGCTCGGTGCTGGTTTAGGTCTTTATGCAAGGTGGCCGTTAATATCGCGTGACCTGAATGGGAAATGAAGTAACGCGAGAAATGTTACTAAATTTCCCCCAGTATGAAATTCCATGGAACTCCGTTACGCGCCTGTCGCGCGTATACAGACAGACAGACAGACAGACAGACAGACAGACAGACAGACAGACAGACAGACAGACAGACAGACAGACAGACAGACAGACAGACAGACAGACAGAAGGAATGAGTGGCTGTAATAGGCGGCCCGCAGGGATGCGAGCTCTTTCAAAACGACCCACACTTAGGCAAGTTGCTTCGTAACATGAAACAGAAATGGCATTGCCTTATGCAACATAATTTAATACGTCTTTCTCTACAGGATATTTTTTCCCCCGTGGCTCTTCGGCCCGTATTGCGGTCACGGCCTCCCCTTACGGGACTTCGTGATCACACTCACACACACCACAATCGGTAGGACTCCTCTGGACGAGTGATCAGCCTGACGCAGAGACCTCTACCTGACAACACACAACAATCACAAGAGACAGACATCCGTACCTCCGGCGGGATTAGAAGCCACGATTCCAGCAAACGAAGTGCCTTAGACCGCGCGGCCACTGGGGTTGGCAGAAGATCTACGTAATTGCACAAATTTTTTGCACTGCTGATCCCAGTGGCCGCGCGGTCTAAGGCGTAGGTCTGCGGCCGAGCGCTTGCTGAGATCGTGGGTTCGAATCCCACCGGCAGCATGGATGTTTGTCTCTTGTACAGTGTTTGTGTTGTCAGGTAGAGGTCTCTGCGACGGACCGATCCCTCGTCCAGAGGAGTCCTACCGACTGTGGTGTGTCTAAATCAGTGTGATCACGAAGCCCCGAGAACGGGGCTGGCCATGACCCGAAACGGGTCGTAAAGGGCCACCAAAAACAAAAAAATTCTGCACTGGGTACCTAATTATTAGATCGACTTGGTCGGTTTTTAGGCTATACATTGCTACTGGAATATCAGATACACTAATATCCACAGTGGGGGTCACACGCATAAGTAAACTGAGAAAGTCCAAAGGATTTCTCTTTTTCTGTTCTGAATACATCAACGCACTCGGGTGTTCTGTGTGGAATGACGACATCTTTCAGACCTGCTCTTGTGGAACAATTTCAACCCCTCTCCGTTCCCTGGTCGACCTTTTGCTCTTTTCAGCGTTTTCCCGTTAGCTACTCTGCGTAAAGTTGGGTGGAGTAGCAATTAAACTTGCAGAAAGACGTGGTATGGTTGTGGAGTCAAACGGGATGTATCACAGAAGTAACAAACTTTTATAATTAAGTATCGGAGCTAAGTACCCCCGTGTACGTCAGTGGGTCTCCAGTCTATGGTGGAGGGGGATGGGGTGTGGAGGGTTCTTTTGCGATGCATTTTATGCGGCCCTGTTAAGGTTTGCGATATGTCTATTGAATCATCCTGCAAAATTACAAAGATTTGAAAGCAAAATACACAAAATGCACTTTTCTGCTGCACGTATCTAAGTTTTACGGACCTGTCGCTGTTCCGTTTCGTTTCGTTTCGTTTCGCAGTCCTTCCCTCTTCTGCCTACTCACAGCAGGTGTCGAGGTTGTTTATTTTCACTTGATCACACTCAGACACACACCACAGTTGGTAGGACTCCTCTGGACAAGGGATCGGCCCGTCGCAGAGACCTCTACCTGACAACACAAACACTGTACAAGACAAACATCCATGCCCCCGGTGGGATTCGAACCCACGATCCCAGCAAGCGCTCGGCCGCAGACCTATGCCTTAGACCGCGCGGCCACTGGGATCGGCACCTGTCAATGTTATTGTTGGTAATAGAGTTTATTTTGTAAAGGTCTTACTAAAATGGGCACAGGTTTTGTCTTCAGTCTCAAGAATTTTTCAGCAATGCTATGTTTGTAGTTGTTTACATACACATAGTGTGTCATACATAATATTTAAGCATGTTCGTAGATTGCCTCTGTACCAAATTTAATATCAAAGGCGCCAATGATTTAACATGTATCGCCATCACAGGCAGATAGACCTATATTTCACACGGTACTTATCTGTTTACAAGCAAATAATTACGTTGACAGAAGTTGTATATTTTTCCCTGGACGTTACCTTACACTATTTTTGGGCCCTAAATTAGGTGTAGCTAATTCGTTCCCAGTTCATCTCTTATGTTGGCGTCACTAATTGTTGAAAACTGCGAAGTGAAGCTTTCGACAATTTCAGTACAAGAACAACCATAACAAGTTTCTTCATATGCAGTGATCTGGTTTAGTGGTTGGAATGTGGCAGATGGATGCACACAGTGACAGCTGATGATCATATTACCGGCTTCATTTCTGGGATAGTAGTACATTATTATTATTATTATTATTATTATTATTAGTCTTGTCTGTTGTCGTCTGTTGTTTGTGTTTGTATGTTATGCTTTCTCTGTTATTGGCCACTTGGCTGTTGACTCAGCACGTTAATAAAAAGCTTCGTCATGTCCATCTGTCCATCTGTCTGTTTCTCTGTCTGTCCATGCGTATGTATAGGCGCTTCTTCCACTGAACACACTTCCATGAAATTTGATATTGGGGGAGGCGTTTATGGAAATCTTTTGACAAACCGAAAATTTGATTAAATTAGGACAAAAATATTGGACACTTTAGATGAAGAGCTGAGTGTGTTTTAGTGTTGCGGCGACACATATTTGCCATAAAAGCATTGTTGTGAAACACTCAATATTTTTATATTGTTGACAGTGACATGTAGCTCAAGATTATACTCAGGACGCATTGTTGCTTTTCAGTTGCAACAATGGGTATGCGAACCCGCCACAATGTTAACGTTACACGCACACTGTCTGCCTTGTTAAAATGTTACACAGTGTATGATATGTGTTTTGTAAATGGTTAAGAGGGCATGAACGTTGTGAGGGGGGGGGGGGTGCCTTTTGATTTTAACATTTTATGTTCCGGGTTGCTTATTCAATATGTGAGATATGTGACCGACTCCAACATAGTGTATAATTGATTTATTTTAAAATTTCATTTGTAAAGCCCGACATGTTTCGATGAGTAGCCCGTCATCATCATCAGGGACATTTACTTGGTAGAAAAGGAAAACATTATGGTATGCTATCTTACAGAAGTTCAAGAATTACACCACTCTTGCCACTATAAAAATATTTAAAATACCCGTATGTTGTTAAAATACTCATTTGAGATTTCAACAACATACGGGTATTTTAAATATTTTTATAGTGGCAACAGTGGTGTAATTCTTGAACTTATGTAAGACGGCATACCATAATGTTTTCCTTTTCTATCAAGAAACGATGATGATGAGATACTCATCGAAACATGTCGGACTTCACAAATGAAATTTTAAAATAAGTCAGTTATACACCGTGTTGGAGTTGGTCACATATCTCCCATATTGATGAAGCCTGATGCTTTGTGATAGATTTTTACGTTCGCGTGGTGACGTTTATGAACGCTGTGTTCTGGGATGTGACGTCATGTAGCCTGCTCGATATTTACTGACGTTTCGGAGAACCATACTTTCGCCATCCTCAGTGCAGGCATGCATAAATTTGTGCCACACAGCACCCCGACATATGCAAGAAGACGGTAGTTTATTAGTTGAGCCAAGCATGCATAGTGCTGCATTGTAATGCGTGTGGTGCTGCGCCCGCTGACACCAGGTTCGTTGCTGTGCGCAGCCTATTGAACCTGAATAACTAGAAAGAAACAGATATCGCCAATCCGCTTGCAGTAGTCTGCAACTACCTACCTACCTACCTACCTACCTACCTACCTACCTACCTACCTACCTACCTAACTAACTAACTAACTAACTAACTAACTAACTAACTAACTCCTTGGAGCAGAGGCCTTCTTCAGAAGCTAACAGTTTCTCAGCTAGTCAAAAAATTCCCCGCAAGTTATGGAACCCGAAGGTTAATTACCGCATTCACAAGAGCCCGCCACCTGTCCCTACGCTGAGCCAGCTCAATCCAGTCCATGCCCCATCCCATTCCTTGAAGATGCATTTTAATATTATCCTCCCATCGACGCCTGGGTCTCTCAAGTGGTCGCCTTCCCTCAGGTCTCCCCACCAAAAAACTTTATGCACTTCTCTTTTCCCCCATACGTGTTACATGCCCTGCCCATCTCATTCTTCTCGACTTGATTACCCGAATGATATTTGGTGATGAGTACAGGTCATTAAGTTCCTCGTTATGTACTGCAAGTAATTACACCTGCCTGTTACAGCCTCCTCGGTCCCTGATTGTCTCGTGTGGCGCTGCCGTTTACCTCGGGCTTTACATGAAACTGTGCCTAACAAGACGGTAGACTTCGGAGCACTTTTATGTCGGCGCTGTGTGACACGTAGCATGTCGTGTAGTCGTTTGTTCCAGCTTTGTCTCAGTATTAGTTTGGTTATAGGAATGGACTTTGTTTATTTTAACCAAATAAACGCTACTGATTTTGAAACTGCTTACTCTGTGCATTTTAATCAAATTATTTTCGTTTATTAAACCAGCCGAATGCACATACAACATAACACAATAGTATAGTCTTTTATCACTGCAACATGTTTCGGCACTACTGTGCAGTTTTCAGGGTGTTCTTACACCAGGTTTTAAAAGCAGCTAAAATATGACAGATTACTTTGTTGCAATATTTGTACATACAGTATTCGGAGTAACGCCCACCTGCAGAGTGGCGACGTACAGTCTGTAGTGCAGAAATGCTATAGGCCTACGTGCAGGTACTGTGAATGCAACCTATTATATTTTAGCTAGTTTTCGAATTTGGTATAAGAACATCCTGAAGATGGCACAGTAATGCCGAAAGAAACATGCTGGAGTGATGAAAGACTGTGCTACTGTGTATAGGCCTATTGGCCTATAGGCATTTAGCTGGCTCAGTGAAAGAAAATAAGTTGATTTTATTTATTGTAACCAAATAAACATGCCTAATCTATCCACTGTTTCAGAACTCAGAAATGTGGTAAAAACGGATTGGGTTAAGTGTGTTAATTTGTATTAAATTGTGACAACTTGTGTTATTTTTGTATACATACAATTTTATTTAGCTTAACCGTTTAAAGCCTAGCGGTAACTTTAGGTACCACCAGGTTTAACATTAAAAAATTCTACGTGGTGCCCACATTGCGTTTATGTGTTTTGTGTGGATCTCAGAACAAACAGCAACTTTTGCCTTATAAAACATTAAGAGACTGGTTTTTATAACCGAAGTGGAGAGTGTTTACAGCGCGGTACGCACTGAGTCCTTATATAAAACAGATACACTTCGTCTTTAAAGGGTTGATCTAAAAGGGGACAGGGAAAGAGATGGGTCTGTGTGTCCATTACTAAATAAAGAAGAGTGAGTGACGGTGTGGTGGGGGCGGAGGGGGAGTGGATATGCTGGAGGCGGAGCCGACTGGAGCATCCGCATCAGCAGGAACTGATGCTGGAAACTAGCGTTAGGTGACTCCACCAACCGATGCTGGAGAATGGGATACATGGAAACACAAAACTTGAACGCCCAGAACTCCTATGCCGCTTTGTTCTCCTGATCCAAGGAAGAGAAAGAAAACACAACAAAAACAAAACACGACAAAAACAAAACAATATAGGAAGGATCATCATCATCAGCAGCAGCAGTCAACCGCATGCAGCGAACTGGTGGGAACATGGCTGGCTTGCTTTAGCCATTCTGCTCTATACGGAGACAAAAGGAAAACAGAAAAATATCCTGTGGAGGAAGTTCTGAAACACTGAAAAGTTGTATGAAAATGAGTAATGTATTTATCTTCCATTCAGTGGTTTGAAATACATAACTGACTCTGTCGGGTCTCTTGCTTGCGGTTGTTTAAAAATCAAGTCTAAACCAATTCTGAAGCCATCTTGCGCACAGCCATCAGTCCGGCTGACAGTGCGCTTTATCTATTGACATAACTCTTCACTTCAGTGCTAATTACCCACAGTACTGTAACAATAATCATTAGAGTGACTGTATTGATTAATTATAAAAATTATTTTGTTAGGCGAATTTTCTGTTGTGTGCAATTTGACTATGTTTTTAAGAATAAAGTGCTGAGAAAGATATTTGCACTTAACAGGGACGAGGCAACAGGCGACTGGAGGAAATTACACAGTGAGGAGCCTCATGATCTGTTCTTATCTTCAAATTTTAGTCGAATGATCAAATAAAGAAAGATGAGATGGGTGGGGAAAGTGGCACGCATGGGGGAACGGAGAGCTGTATACAGGGATTTTGTGGGGAAACCTAAGGGAAAGAGACGTCTTGGGACACAGAGACACAGATGGCAGAATACTATTAAAATTGATCTTCAAGAAGTAGGATGGGAGAGCGTGGACTGGATTGATCTGGCACAAGAGAGAGACAGGTGGCGGGCTCTTGTGAATGCGGTAATGAACCTTCGGATTCCATAAAATGCAGGCAAGTTCTTGACTAGCTGAGTAACTATTAGCTTCTGAGTAATGGTTCTGCTCCAGGGAGTTAGTTAGTTAGTTAGTTAGTTAGTTAGTTAGTTAGTTAGTAAGTTAGTAAGTTAGTAAGTTAGATCGATAGTTTTTTACCTTCGTAGGAATTTCATTTTCTTCGTCTTGCATACTAGAAAGAAAGTGATGGAAATATAAAAAGTACTGTCAGCTGTTTTGTGATGTAAATAAGAAATTTCTGTTACCAAACTTTTATTCAATGGAAGTACAGATGGCAGCACCTGATGTCGCACCTTCCGTTTATTTTGAAAATCAGCTTCCACAAATGCAGGTAGAGTAGAGCCTAGAGTAATAGATCTGTTGTGAACTGCATTTAATTTCTTAACTAACTAACTAACTAACTAGCTAGCTAGAGCTATATAACTAATTAACTAACTAACTAACTGACTAACTAACTGGCTAACCAACCAACCAACCAACCAACCAACCACCTGCATGGAGCGGCAGTCCATTTTGAGAAGCTAAGATTTCCCCAGCTACTCAAGAAATTCCCCAAGTTGTATGAAACCCGAAGATTAATTACTGTATTCACAGCAGCCCGTCACTTGTCCCTGCCCGTATCCAGATTGATCCAGCCCAGTGCCTCTCATCTTGTTCCTTTAAGGTCCATTTTAATATTGTTTTTCCATCTACGCCTAAGTACTTTCACTAACAACATGGAAATCAACTGCTTATATGCTAATTAATGTCCATTGTCTGATTAAAACACAGCCTTCTAAGTATACGACGTTCTGGAGACTCACCGTCGTTAGGCATAGTAGGGAGATGAAGCCCAGTAGCTGTAGGCATTGTTAGTTAGCAGGCATAGAAATAATTAAAGTGTGTGAGAATCTCCAGCAGTGCCGAATGGCAGGCTAGTGTGCACTCTGCCAGATAACTGTGACCCTGCACAGAGAGCAATTAAAATGCAATGATGGTGTTGTTGTTGTTGTTGTTGTGGTGGTGGTGGTAGTGGTGGTGGTGATGGTGGTGGTGGTGATGGTGGTGGTGGTGGTGATGGTGGTGGTGGTGATGGTGGTGGTGATGGTGGTGGTGGTGGTGATGGTGGTGGTGGTGGTG
>BLKM01000249.1:105311-175290 GCA_013340265.1 Coptotermes formosanus | reverse complement strand
TGATGTAATGAGTGAGAGAAAAAGTGGTCTAACAACCAGGAACACAGGCACGTGGTAGGATGTATGTAGACTTCCTGACCGGCAGCAGAATGTATTATCTGCAACAGGTCACTTAGGGCCCAGTGTCTGCTACTGGAGTTGTCGTGGCACTCGCATGGAGCAGCAGCTGTTTCCCTAAACGTCCTTACCCGCCTCATCTTTGTAAGAGGGTTGGGCTTTGTGTGATTTCAACCTTTCGCCGCGGTGTGAATTAAATCTTGGCTTTTCTGGGATGTTATGTAGCGTTTATTGGTAACTATATACGGACGTTTCGGGACAGCCGAACCCAGTGGCCGCTCGGTCTAAGGCTTAGGTCTGCGGCCGAACGCTTGCTTTGATCGTGGGTTCGAATCCCACCGGGGGCATGGATGTTTGTCTCTTGTGAGTGTTTGTGTTGTCAGGTAGAGGTCTCTGCGACGGGCCGATCCCTCGACCAGAGGAGTCCTACCAACTGTGGTGTGTGTCTGAGTGTGATCAAGTGAAAATAAACAACCTCGACACCTGCTGTGAGTAGGTAGAAGAGGGAAGGACTGCGATACGATGCGTTTCGGGACAAACTATCGGTCGCATCTTGGACTGCTTTAACTTGAAAACGGGATCGATAGGTTGTCCCTAAACTTCGGTAACTAATTACCAATAAACGCTGCGTAAAATCCGAGAAGAGCGAAGATCTGGCGGATTGGGTTCTGCTTTCTGGGGCATGAGAAACTTTGAAAGGCTAAAAAGAATTTAAAATGAATTTTGCAAGTGACGATGAAAGTACACCAGGTCTGATGGCGCCAAAGTTATTGTATCTCACCCCTCTATTGAAAACTTTGACACACTGGCTGGCTGCTATGAAAATAGCTACTGTCACAGGTCACTGGAACTTCCAGTCACCTGTCAGTTACATCAGTGTGTCGACCTTGCGAATTTCTAAGATGGAAGCTCCACTAAAGCAAATAATTTGGGAATAAAACTTAGAATTACCGATCCCAGTGGCCTCTCGGTCTAAGGCGTGGGTCTGCGGCCGCTCGCTTGCTGGGATTGTGGGTTCGAATCCCACCGGGGGGATGGATGTTTGTCTCTTGTGAGTGTTGTGTGTTGTCAGGTGGAGGTCCCTGCGACGGGCCGATCCCTCGTCCAGAGCGGTCCTACCGAGTGTGAGTGTGTGTGAGTGTGATCATGATACCTCGTAAGAGGAGGCCATAGTAAGAATACGGGCCGAAGCACCACGGGGGGGGGGGGCGGAACTTAGAACTGGGAGTATAATATTAAACTGGTGTCCCTTAGAATGCTCAGCAGCAACTTACAGACGCACCTTTAGTGTGATAAAAGCAAACTGCTGCAGGTAACTAACGTACGTCAAATTGTTGAACCCACTGATTAGAGTGTAAACAGGTGCTGCCGACTTGCTGTGACTGTTCAAAATTTGTAAATAAAACGAAAAAACTATGCAGTGAATTTCGTGTCGCTCATACCGTGCACTGTCGCTTGTCGGATCGCACAGTGCTTAGGCAAACTAAACAGACCATGGCTCCACTGCACAATCGCCTACAGATTGACTCATCGTCTTTTTATACATTTTATATATTTTTGATACCTACACACATTGTTCTGTTCTGTGAAACATTGCTTTGATACAAATCTGTGATGATGATCCCGTGAGGGATGGAAACATGTTGGATTGATAGCAGATGTTGTAATGAGGAATAACTGGAACACTGGAGTGCATTTAGTTGGCCTCCGTAGTTTGCTATTCAGTGAATACTTGGAAGAAACAGATCACGGATTAACACAATCGGCTACGCTACCAACGTGATAGCTCAGTCAGTATAGTGACTAAGCTGTGGGCTGGACAACTGACAAATCGCGGTTCAACTCCCGGTAGGAGCTAGAGATTTGCTTTTCTACGAAAAGCCTAGATCGGCTCTGGGCTCTCACAGCCTCCTAGTCAATGGATTTCTGCCTTTATTTCCCCAGTGGTAAAGCGGCCGGGAGTTAAGCTGCGTACTCAACTTTACCTAGTGCCAAGACTAAGAATGCATGGAGTTATACCTCCATTCTACTCACATGACGTCATCGAATGTCTCTTAATTAAGTACAGGTAAAACTTCTATGACTTTTTGACCTTTACCTTAAGGGTAATGCTTTGAGAAGAATTTGCGTACATTGGCAAACCTTTCACAAGATGCAAGCAAAAAGCGAGCGCCCTTTAACATATGTAGGATGTTTCCTCAGCATGCACAGTTTTCCCTCCTCCCCCGTTCCCACTATTTGTGTACATCAAATGGAAACATTCTAAAAAGAGCATCTCCATTGTGTGGATCTTATATTTTATCGACATAACATTCGCGCTACTGTTCTGACACAATACGCCCTCCATTCTATCTCATTCGTGGATTGTCCTCTCTTTCTATCTTCTCTTTATTTGTCCTTTAGCGTATTTCAGTTGCTAATACCTTTCCGATAGGCTGCCATTTGCATGGAAGTCTCATAGAGGCCCGTTGTTGCTTCTGGTGGGTGGAGGATGCTGACACAAAAGGTAAGAATGGGCGACTTGCGGAAGCGAGCATTGCTAGCGACATCTCCCGGCGACGACAACAAATAAACACAAAGCTTTCGGATGCAAATGTATCTATTCGTTCTTTTGGCCTAGCTCTTTGCTTTTCTTTCATGTTCTGCTCTGCCCCATTCTTCTCCACATTTTTTTTGTTACATTCTGCCAGCTAAAATAAGGGAAAACATTCCGATATTTTGATGCCGCCTGCAAGTTCGAGAGACTATGCAGTGATATATTAATAGGACTTAAAACCACCCGCTGTTTAAAATGCCTTTCCCTGCAGCTGTAATATTTGTGAAATTTCTAATGTTTCTACGACTGATTACTAATTTGGAGAATACTTTTGTCTAAGTTGTAACGCTGCGTAGTGCTACATAAATTTCCCGGCCTTTCTGATGAACGTACTGCGTCCATCTTCAGGGTGAAAAATGAAAATGGTATGTTCCTCCCAAACGTCGGTGCATTTCCGCCAGACTACATGACGTCACTTCCTTTTAGACTGCGTTGTGCAGTCACGTTAAACTTCACGATTATATATGTTGTTATGGTCCTAAAGACGTAGCTTATTTGCAGAATATTTGGCTAAAATAAATTTAAATTTTAAGAAAATTACATTCGCCTTGGGTGCAACGCCGTATAGCTTGCCAGATAGATATGCTTGTAAGGTTTCGAAGAAATGTGCTACATTCTTCTTCAGGGTTTAAGAGCAGATGCTGAAAGCGGATTTCTTAGAAACTTTGATATCATTCAGCAGTGAGTTTACGTATCAAATACCAGAAGACAGCAAATCGTCATGTGTTTCGGTCTACGTTTTATAATACCTGCAGGGTCAAACACAAGGAGCTGTCTTCAGGCGATTTGGTAGGTACGAAAATACCAAACGCTAGACTGTGTGATCAGTGAGTGCAACACATATGTCTGTGCCAACTTTATTTTTATTTGGGCTGTAGCAAAACGTAGCTCATTTTTAACACGATTAAATTCATTGGTTTTATCCATTGTTTGATACGTTAAAACTACTGCAAGTAATAAAAATAGGTATTAAAAAGACACTGTTTCTGGGACAGGATTGGGACCCTTCTTCAGGGTAAATATTAAGACTTGGTTACTCTCGATAGGCAACTCTACTCTCAACCTATCGAGCCCAACCGAGTTGGCATTATTATTTGAGCCCTAAGACGGGGACCGATTTTGTCCCCGAAACGTCGTGTCTTCTCTGTTGTTCATTTGTTTTAGTTTTATTCATTGTACAACTCCAGGCGACTGACAAATTCCAGGAAGCCAGTAACCTTAAGTGTAATATGCACCCGTCAGAATGTTACAGAAATGCACCTTTGTGTTCAACCTTGAACAGTGCGGTTGCACGACATCAGTGAACAAACTTTGATGTACCGAAATTGTGCGAATCGTCAAACGTACCGGAATGTTGTGTCTCAGGGTGTAGGCTGCCTGCATCATACTTGGATTCCTGCAGCTACGTGTGTCGCTGTGGAGAAACAAGAAATGACGCAGAAGTACAATGCTACAATTTTGACGACAAACATGTTGGATTGTGTAGGCAATCTGCAGTGTTTCTGAAAGTGGGCTGGGCATATTTTTGCAGAAAATTCACACATATCTGCAGTAATGGCAAATTTAATTTTACAGAATTACTGAATAAGCAGTAGTGTGATGTCGTCAGGAGAAATAGGAAATTATTTTAATCGATGAATTGAATTTCACTGCCACTATAAGTTACAACAGACATACACGAAAACCAACGAATTCAGTCTGATTACGCTAAATTACCTTCTCTTTGGTCGGACTTACCGTTCATTTTAGTTCAACAGGGCTGCGTCCCTACCCGTGTATCTTCTGGTATGTACGTTTCATTGCTGTGGACATCTACCAAGCTTTTCAAAACTAATTGGGGGCTCATTCAATATGATAAGGTAAAAAGGTAAGGTAAAGGTTGCCCTATTACGAGCCGTGAAGGCCCGGAGGGGGAGTACAGTTATAGCTCTACTCTTTCTTTAACCTCGGCGCTAGATGAGGGTGTGTGGTCAAAGCCACGCCGCGGCCGCTTTAACCTCGGGCAAGAGACCTGGTGCCCATTGTATGGGTGGCTGGTTCAGGTTCGGAGCGGTTGTACCAGGTGCGCAAAATATTGGTCCCCGCGGGATTCGAACCCGGGACACTCCAGCCCATAGTGAATCGCTGTACCGACTGAACTATCCCGGCCAGGGAAACATTTTTAACAGAAAGAAACTTCTCAGACGGTGAAAAACTGATTTCTTTCCTTTGAGCTCTCATTAAAAGTGTATCGACTTATTCCCTTTATGTCCTTTTCTTTCAGGTAAGTTCTCGTACCATTCATCATGTAAGGGATTAAACGCTGCCACCTTTCCTCGTGAGTGTGGAGTGCTGGTGAGTGTACTGACTTGGCTGTAGCATTTCTGTTGCAAAGAGCATCCAGCTTGGGGTATAAACTGATTTCCTTAGGATAAGCCACAGACTTAAAGTCTTCTTGCGTCATATATCATATACTGGGGTTCAGATATATACGTCGCAACAAAGTAGACATTTCCGACTCATCGCCCGCAGCAAAAGACAAATCTTCAGCGAAAAGGGGAAGGGGGTAAAAAAGAGGACATGGAAGTGGTAGCAGTTGTATTAAATAAAATTCTGTCTTAGCGTTTCTCTGCATGCAGTTCTTCAACTTTCTTGGGTAGGAACTGCGAAGTGAGACGTTAAGTATGTTTTGCACTGAGTTCAAGTTGTTCCGAATCACGAAGCCGAAGTTTTCTGACACTTTCCGAAGGTCAGCACCCTAACTGATATGTTTTTATTTTTTGACTCGGACAGTGATAACACAATATTATATGTCTTTAAAATGCAGTAGGAATAAATTTTGTAATCTGAGGACCACTAAAATATGCAGAAGCTTGCAGAATAAGAAATACACTAAACAACCGATATTTCTGCAAATTCAAAAAACCCGCCCGGACGGAAATTTTTGGCTCAAAAAAAGAAAAAGGACATATCCGGGGAAAAGAGGGCATGTGGTAGTCCCACTGTGTGTTCTTGCGTTGAGCCACTCTGTACCGGTGTGAGATGGGTGTCACATCTCTTCGTGCTGGCAAGTTAATGCAATACTGCAGTTCTGTCATTTTAGGAAGTGCCCTGTCGAAGAACGAACAGTTTAGCTGTTAATGTAACTGTAGCAATGTAAATTAGCATACTTTCACTCTCATTCGAAGTTAACGCTGTAATATTGTTTTTGTGTTGTTGCCGATTTCTTGCTGCTTTATTCGTGTGCCATTCTTCTTTCGTTTTTTTCCGCCCTCTTTTTTATAGGAGGTAAGTATTTCACAAGAGGTGTGCCATTTTGAATTCTGTAATTTACGAAGTATACGACTTAGACATATATTGAATGCTGTGTATTTTAAACATTGGGTTGATTTTTCCTTTCGATCTTGTAAAATGTTCGCATTTCTTAGTTCTGGTACACCGAAAAATTGATGGCACTACTTTGAATTTTAAATGTCTTCCTTTGTAGGGAAGCAGACTTTTGTTGTTGGAGAGGAAAGAAGTTTGTGTTGGCAGCACTGTAGAACATTATGGCTTCGTTAGTATGTTAGTTTCCGGGCGTGCGCTGCATTCGTGGCCGATGATCCTTGACAAATATGTCTGTAGTTCCTCTAATGGCAAACGTAAGCAGCAGAGGACGATAATTGCTTGTTCGTAAGTGACGCACTTGGAGGAAGTGAATGGGGCAGTAACGCAAATACTTAGGAAGGCGGGGCAAACGGTATTTGTTCAAACTGTCATCCAACATGTGCAGACATTTTGACAAGTCGTTTAAAAAAAAATCTCGTGGCAAATCAAACAAGAAATCCGGTAAAGGACATACTTCTGTCACGTGTAGACAGTGGGGGGGGGGGGGGGGGAGAATATGCTGACAGCTGTAAGGGTGGTAGGGAGAAACGATAATTAATGACGCAAGCTGAGTACAGGAAATTGAAGGATTTGGAAAGGCGCGTGTAATGCAAGGCGGAACACACGCCGAAAGAAACTGCTCGCCTGCAATTAGTTTCATGCAACTTGAAACTATAGTTGCACGAAATCAGTTGCTTTAAACTGGTGTCTGTGGTGTTTCTGCCGCCTGTGTATGAAATTAAGAATGTCGGGGTCTCTGTAAGTCAGGTTCATTGAAAACTGGTGAGGTGTGAGTTACATTTAGTAGGAATAAAGGATATCAGGTGGGACAAGGACGGAACTGTACCACCACAGCATTTTGCATTCTTCTATGTAATATGTGGTTACGGTCCCCCTTTAGGGACAGGATTTGCCATGCATAAGGAAGTCATATTAGTGGTACAGGAAGGGAGTTTCTTAGCGTTAGCGTGTTTGTGCTAGTGTGCAAACACTTTAAGACAAAGAGGTCAATGGTGTGACGTTGTTTCTCTGCAGGCACATGTCCCAACTTGGAGTAAACGGACTGCATAATGAGTGCTCCTCCTCATGCATTACTAAGCTGATTAAACGAAGAAGGATAAGATTGGCAGTGCATATGGCACGCATAAGAGGGAAAAGAAAAGCATACAGGATTTTGGTGTGACAGTCTGAAGTAAAGATATCCCTTGAAAAACCTCAGCGTAGATGGGAGGATAACATTAATATGATATTGCAGAAACAGGATTGGAAGATTTGGACTGAATTCGTTTGGTTCAGGGTAGAGAGAAGTAGGCGGGCTGTTGTGAATGCGGTGGTGAACATTCGGGTTCAATAAAATGCGAGGAACTTTTTAACTAGCTAAGAAACTATTAGCTTCTCAAGAAGGACACGCTGCATTGAAATTATGCAAACTCTTGTGTACCGAGACAAATAACGAAATGTGTACCTAAAGCAAGCAGGCTGATTGGACCGCGGAGAGATCAGCCTGTTGGTAGGAGGGACGAGAGGGGACAGGGTGTGTCCGGAGGGGTGTGAAGGGCTCAAATCGTGACGTTGCTGGGATGAATAATTAAGCGTTCGTGCCACCGTTGGGCTTAGAATCCCTCGCCTTTTTGCCAGCTATTTAAGAAGTGAAGATGGATACACACAAAACAAAACAACACAACACAACACAAAAGGTGCCTGCCCTGTGTGGATGTGAAACTTTATGGGAAGAAAAGACCTGAGGGTAAAATTGCTCTGGTCTTAGATTTAACTACTTTTAGTCTGGCGTAAGTGTGCCGACGTTTCGGAGGACATTTTCTGCCGTCAACAAGATATTCTATGGAAGCGGGAGGATACTCCGAAACGTCGGCACACTTTATCAGACTGCATGACGTGACATCTCAGTGCGTCATAATATTAACTCTTCAGTGACGCTGGGGTTTAAATCCCAACTTCGTCCCACGATAAAGGAATTTTAAATCGCTGTTACCCGCAAATGGGTCCGGGGTAGCTCAGTCGGAATTGCAACTCGCTGCGGACTGGGCGGCCTGGGGTTCAAATTCCGGTGTAGGAAAGGGGTTTTCTGTTTGCCAAAATTCAGCTAGGCCGGCCCTGGGACCTCCTCCAATGGGTGCTGGAGCTTTTGCCGGGGGTAAAGCGGCCAGGGCGTGGCGTTAACAGCCCATCCCCACCTAGCACTGTGGTCAGGGCAGAGTAGACCTTTGCCTCTACTCCCCCTTTGTGCCTTCATGCTATGTTATAGGGAGACCTTTACCTTTATCTTTTTATTGCCCGCACCTGCCTCAGCAGACCGTGAAGAAATAGAAATCCATACAGTGCACCGAGGCCGGCTTTCAATGGTTCATACGCACTGCCGTGTGAGCTTCAACTGTCCAAGTGAGAAACAACTGATCAAAATGTATCCACCCGCTCTGCACCGACGCATTGGTGCAGTACGCGTACACGCAGTGTTTCTCTACAAACCGCACGCCGGGACGTTACACTTGCAATATTTTGGGTCACAATAACCAGCCACTTTATGGCGGCCTTATCGTGCTTTGTACAGTCGCAGTGGGCTGTTACTTTGTGTGGTGGTTAGAGCTACCGACAGGAGGCACGCACGCACACACACAAAAACACACACAACTCGTTTATTTTTACGGAATTTTCAGTGCTAATATATTCTTAGAGATCAATCGAGATGCATGAAAAATATAGTTGCTCTTTCCTGTCATCTTCGATTAGCAGACGCTGTCTACCAAATAAAGTTAAAATATTCTTGCGAAATGATACGTGCTTCTGTTCTTGTGGTGTATTTAAAGATGCTGTCAACTTATCAGGGTATATAGGGTCGAGGGGATGTTATTAAAATGGATCTTGAATATGATGGGATGATGCGGACTGGATGGATCTGGCTCAAGATAGGGACAAATGGCGGGCTGTTGTGAAAACGGTAATGAACATTCGGGTTTCATAAAATATGGAAGATATCTAGACTATCTGAGGAAATCGAGGTTTTTAACACGGGGCTCTGCTGCAAGTAGTTAGTTAGTTTGTATGTTTGTTTGTTAGTTACGAGTACACGTAAGTTGGACAGGTTGCCGAACATTGCCGCAGATACTGTTCTGGTGGACCGCCTGTAAGTATTTGTGAAATTACTCCCAGATCTCTCGGAATATTGCCTGATGTCCCTAGAATGGAATCCACCCCCAAATCGGGATGAAAGGAAGTATGTTGTTTTGAGGTGAAGTATAGGAAGCATTGCCAGAAATAAATTTGAGATTAGCCTTCAAATGGATGCGGTTATGACGTAGTAATGTTTAGGATATCTCATGTCTCAGACACACTGTCACCGGATGTCCTCGTTTTTCATCTCCTAGTGCGGTGTGGTGACCGGAATCATGTGACAGAGTGTTCGGTTCCCAGAAAGAAGGTTCTTCACCAACGGGCGCTTCTTATGTGAAAACACCCTGTACAAGACTTTCTTGTTTACAAACAAGGACAGAAGTTTGATAGTGAGGGCAGGAATAAATAGAGAGAAGAAGAAAAAGAAGAATGAATAGAGCAAGAAAGAGAGAGACGTGTTTCTGAGAATTCCATTAATTAGAGCTGGGGAAAGCTATTGACAGGGCCATCACAATGGTCTGCCAAGGACTAGGCTTGAACACTGGAAGGTGGGCTTCAAAGAAGCTGAGGGAAATTTCACAAAATGTTTTGGTAGCTGATGGCAGACATTAAAAAAGAGAAGGGGGGGGGGTCGAGGATAAAAGAAATAAGAAATGGGAGTGAGCGCAGGAAGAAAGGGATTAGAAGAGAAAGCCGAAAAGATTTACAGAGGAAGTCAGAAAAACGGCGTCATAAGGAAGTGCGTAATGAGAACGCGTTGGGGGCGGGAATGTTGGTGCTTACAGATGGTTGCTGTCGTTATTTTGTGGAAATGTTTTGTATCTGAGGAACTGAAAAAAGTATCGACGGCAAACGGACTGACTGCAGCGAGTGGTGCCAATGTGATGGGTGCATCTGATCATCATATCGGTTTGGAAGGTTTTGGCAATTACTTGGGACCCAAATTAGGCCCAAAATTTCAAATCGGGTCTTTTTTTTCCAATTGGGTAAAACTACATAACTGAACTAATTAAGTAATAATAAGTTGATCATATATTCAGCATTCGTCAAATACTTGAGAAAAAATGGGAATGCAATGAGGCAGTGCATCAGCTATTTATAGACTTCAAGAAAGCCTATGATTCAGTTAGGAGGGAGGTCTTGTATAATATTCTCATTGAGTTCGGTATCCTCATGAAACTAGTAAGGGTAATAAAAATGTGCCTAAGTGAAACGTATAGCAGAGTTCGGGTAGGCAAACATCTGTCTGACACGTTTCCTATTATGAATGGCTTGAAACAAGGAGATGCTCTGTCGCCATTGCTTTTCAACTTTGCTTTAGAATATGCCATTAGGAGGGTTCAGGCAAACCAGGAGGGCTTGAAATTGAATGGTACACATCAGCTTCTAGTTTATGCCGATGATGTTAATATATTGGGCGGAAGCATACATAGTATAAAGGAATATGCAGAAGATTTAGTGATTGCTAGTAAGGAGATTCGTCTAGAAGTAAATGCTGAGAAAACTAAGTACATGGTCATGTCTCGAAACCAGAATGCAGGACACACTCACAACATAAATATAGATAATAAATCCTTTGAAAGGGTGGAAGAATTCAAATATTTGGGAGCAACCGTAACAAATCGAAACTCCATTCATAAAGAAATTAAGAGCAGATTGAAGTCGGGGAATGCTTGCTATCATTCGGCGCAGAATCGTTTGTCTTCCAGGTTACTATCCAAAAGCACAAAGATTAGGGTATACAGAACTATAATTTTACTTGTTGTTCTGTATGGATGTGAAACTTGGTCTCTCACACTGAGGGAGGAACAAAGACTGAGGGTGTTCGAGAATAGGGTGCTGAGGAGGATATTTGGGCCTAAGAGGGACGAGGCGACAGGGGATTGGAGAAGACTGCATAACGAGGAACTTGATGACCTGTACTCATCACCAAATATTATTCGGGTAATCAAATCGAGAAGACTGAGATGGGCGGGGCATGTGGCACGTATGGGGGGAGGAGAGAGGTGCATACCGGATTTTGGTGGGGAGACCCGAGGGAAGGCGACCACTTGGGAGACCCAGGCGTAGATGGGAGGATAATATTAAGATGGATATTCGGGAAGTGGGATGGGGGTGCATGAATTGGATTGAGCTGGCTCAGGATAGGGACAGGTGGCGGGCTCTTGTGAATGCGGTAATGAACCTTCGGGTTCCATAAAATGCGGGGAATTTCTTGACTAGCTGAGAAACTGTTAGCTTCTCAAGAACGCCCCTGCTCCATGGAGTTAGTTAGTTAGTTAGTTAAGTTGTTAGGACTTTTAAACCTTTTACAATCGAACCACTTAGGTCTTAAAGAAATTCCCTCCGTTTATGGATCCTTGACTGTTCGTCACAGTGCTAACAGAAGCCCTGTATTTGAATCTGTAGCGAGGATCCTAAATCGAAGTTTACGTCACAGTTCTCTTTAGATTCATTTCAATATTACCCTATCTCTCTTGCAGTTCTTGAAAGTAATATATTTCCCCGTTTCATATCAACACTTGTAACTTATACTGGTGTAGTTTGTGTACCCTAATTACAAAACACAAAGAAACGCCGTCACGGTAAATACGCGACTTTCAGATTTCACTGGATAGATCTCCACCATGTGTCGATCTTCACAGATTATCATCAGAGAGACATTTACCGTCTTAAGCCTTGGCACTGCCACGTCTTTACCCGTATGCTTCTGTATGTTGATGTAAACATGTTGGGCACTTAAAAGTGGTCTACGTACGCGATAGTATGTCTTTGTGTCTGGCACTATGTTTATGTTTTTAGTGTTCACCATTTTACTTTCCGTACAATCTTCAGCAAGTTTTTCGGATTTCGAGGCGGCTGTGCATTTAATGCCTAGTGTTTATATATGACCACGTTTAACACTCAACAATTCTACGTTCTGCCCACACAGTGTATATATGTGTTTTGTGTGGATCTCAGAACAAACAGCGATTATTTCCCTATACAGCATTAACTGACTGGTTTTTATAACCGAGACGGAGTGTGTTTACTGCGCGGTGCGAACTGAATCCTTAAGTATGAAAGTTAGTCTTAGACTTTAAAGGGGTCGTGTCTTGGCTCAGGCGGTTAGTCACCGGCCTGTCACCTTGCAGGCCCGAACTCATTTCTGGGCCTGTCCATGTGAGATCTTATGTGAACACGTGGTACTGGGACAGGTTTTTCTCCGAGAACTTCGGTTTCCCCTGTCAGTGTGACGCCAACAGTGCTGCAGACTCGGATTTAGCCTTTTCTTAATGTTAGTCAACAAAGGCGCTGATGATGGACCAACGAGTTGCGAAGCATGTAGCAATGTAGTGTGTTTTCTGAATGTGTTACTGTGAATGTGTGAAAATTTGAGTGCATTTGTTGGTTAGTATTAAAAATTCGAACTAATGCACGGAATGGAAGGTATAAAATTTATTTTTATTTAGATGCTGATGTTACTAGAAAGACCAACTGTCTCAGTTTGGGGAGCCGTCAAAAGGGAACGCTGTTTCGGGAGTCGTGGAGCAGTGGATAGAAAATTAATTGTGCCAAACTTTGTACGGTTAAACAACAAAACAATTTAACGAACTGGCCCGAAATATTATGCTGTGCTTGTTTCCTAAATTGTTTTAATTTGTGTTTCATGTCAGTTTCAACTTGTCTTACTGCGCACGTTGCCGATGTGTTGGTCAAATTTCGTTTTAAAACCCTGTTACACACACAGCTTATATCTGAACTACCCCACTTCGGTTATTCTTAGGTGTCAAAGCGGTGAATGTGCCCGAAACAAAAATGAAGAAAATGTTGGTACTGATCACTGTACTGAACAAGTTGGCCGAAGTAGTTAGACGGTCGGTCAGTCGGTTGGTCGATCAGTCAGGCAGTGGCCCTCTGCTGATGTCTTCATTAAATCGCCGTTTCTTTGGGCATCAGAATGTCACATACCGTCAAAGACACCGCCAGCTGAGGCTTTTTGGAAACCACTGATCCAATTGACTCTCATGTGAGTGCACTGTAATTTCTTCTTGTTAACATCTGCGTGCTAACGACAGTGAGTGCCTCTGGGTGAGGGTGTCATCTGAATGACAAAATGACACTGATATTCAAGGAACCGTCGTTAAATTATGCTAACAGCAGTGCCGCCGTGTTGTGATTCACAGCTCGTCTGAGTATACAAGAAAACCGGACACCGTACTGCCTTTTTAAGTCTGTTAGAATAGCTTTATAAACACGCAGCCAATACAGATTTATTCTGTAATGACAAGAACAGGGAGGCTCAAGAATTCAATATTTTACCAAATATTTTTAATATTATCAAATAATGTAGTGGTAAGATGGGCGAGACATGTATCACATATGGAAACAATAATTGCTTGTAGATAACTGTCGGGAAATATGAGGGAACGAAATCGCTTTCAAGAAATATACGTAGATGGGAGTGTAATATTAAAATGGGTATTAAAGAAATAGATTTGGAAGGCGTAGGTTCACTTATTTGGCACATATTTCACATTTCCCAAAATACGTTTTGCAGCATGTGTTTTGGGCAGTGTACAACTGAGATCTCTGATGTAACTGTGTGCTACACCTTTTTTAGTTCTAATGGCCTGAAAATGACAACAGCTGGTCAAAACATATTGCCTCAAATAAATTGCTAATAACACTTATTAGTTGTGTTGCCGGCATTTAATTTAATTTAATTTAACTTAATATACATATATAAATACATATATATACACATAAGTCGAACCCGGTTATATTGACAGCGGTTTATACGACACCCCGTCTATATCGTCGGATATTCTGTGGCGCCAATTAATTCCTCACTGTTAATCATAACCTTATGCCCATTACCTGTATACCAATTTCAGTGTTGAGGTCGACTTACTAGGAATGTCAGGTTTTCTAACCCATGGGCTGAAGGTTTAACGTCGGACTCCGCAGGTGTCGTGATTTCTGCATCCTTGTCTCCACTGCACTGAATTTTGAAAAGAGATCAGTTCCTCGTGAACTGTTCGAATCGTTGACCCTTTTTGTCTGTGGAGCGTTATCCAATACGTGTTTCGCGATAAATATTTTTGTGCTTTGACCAGATAAATTTTGGATTTTGACGATCGCCAGTTACTGTGAGTACTGCGTATCCTGCCTCAGATAAACCGTTGTGGTTTATGTTTTTTCCAGGGCTGAGGTAAGGTTTAAACTGGGATCTTCGCTCTTCTGGGATGTTACGCAACGTAACAATCAACGCTGAATAACATCCCAGAAGAGCGAAGATCTCACTTACACCGCACCGGAAGACTGATATCACGCAAGGTTTAAACTTCTGTTCCGGTTCTTGTAGTTCCAATTAGGGTACATGACTATTTTTTCTCTTTTTTTAAAAGTGCGTCCTGTGGCTTTTTTGTGCTCCATTTGCAAGTAAACTGTGTTTCTGAAACTTTGTTGTATTATAGGTTTCTCCCATACCTGAAGATGGAGGCAGATACAACATCCGAAACTTGGTTTTGCCTGAAACATTGGACAGTGTCCAAAAATTCAGTCACGGCAGTGACAATATGCCACTGTCTGAATGTGTTGAACTTTATTATACAATGGAACTCTCTTATAACGTCAGGGAGGGGACTGAATATTTTTTGTCGTTATAGACGAGTGTTGTTATAACCGAGGAGTATAATGTTACGGTTAACAGCGAGGAATTAATTGGTACTACTGAATATATGACGCTATAGACGAGGTGTCGCACAAACCGATGTCGCTATAACCGGGTTCTACTGTATTATAGGTCTTCACTGGCGTTTCCTTTCGTCTTTTTTATACCCCTTTAACACTTTATATCCGTCAGTGTTGCTGTCTATCCAGCATTACACTGTCACTCTTCCGCCGCCATGAGACCACGTCTTCGGGTTACTCTGAAGACAGAAGCAGTAGATTCTTCCGAATTGTTGGTAAATATATACCAGACTACACGACGTCACATTGCAGAACATGGTAATCTTCTATAACCTGCCCTTAAACTCTCCTCTTCTTGCTTGTCTTTAAAATTTGCCAGAGGTAGCTCGTTTTGCTGAGAAGTGCGTTGTAATGAAGATTGTTAGCATGTGAACTCAGCTGAATGCTGTTCTCTTAGAACTCCCTTCTTATCCTTCCGTTTTATTTTTTTCTCCTGTGTTGCCAATCCCACGTTTCTGCAACATTTTCCGATTGATCTGTAAGCGGGCGAAGGCGAGGGCGAGGGTGGAAGCAGGGCTCATTATAATGACAGAGAAGGTATGTGTTTGTCGTGTGTGCAGGCTGTGGGTTGTCATCTCTATAGAAACTGCTGGCAGAAGAGGGGAACATAATACCATGTGATCAATATGTAAGAAAGATTTCGACTTCCTTTTTTGATAAGCGTTTTTTTCTCCTATATTTATAGAGCGGATTAGCGATTAGCGTTTTATATATTCTGAGCTCATATGGGGCTGAACGGTCGGGGGTTCGAATCTTGGTACGGGGCAAGAAATGTTTCTGTTCTGCAAAACGTCCAGACCAGCTCTGGGACCCACATAGGCTGCTATTTAATGGGTATTGGGGCACTTTCCGAGGGCTAAAGCGGCGGGGGCGTGAAGCTGACCACTCACCTGCATCCAGTGTCCAGGTTAACCTTTTAAAGCCTAGCGGTAACTTTACGTAATACCCGGTTTAACATTAAAAAATTCTACGTGGTGCCCACATTGCGTTTATGTGTTTTGTGTGGATCTCCGAACAAACAGCAACTTTTGCCTTATAAAACATTAAGAGACTGGTTTTTATAACCGACGTGGAAAGTGTTTGCAGCGCGGTACGCACTGAGTCCTTATATAAAGCAGATACGCTTTGTCTTTAAACGGTTAAGGAGTGGAGCTATATATCTCTGCCCCCTATATGCCTTAATGGCGTGGACAGTGACAACTGTACCTTGAAGTCCTATGATGAATTGGGAAGGACTGAAATGTGTCTGCCATGTTGTGTTTCAAGCTGTCATCGCACTATTTACGCGCAAGCACTGAGGAATACCGTGAAAGCATCAAAGTAGTTGATGGTTGGGGTCTAGATTCGAAATCGGTACCATGTGGATGTGACGTAACGTTCCACCTTCAAGTCACTTCTCTAACATGCAGATGGTTACGTATTATTTATTTTCTACTTTATTCTTCATGTTACCACGTTATAGATATGCATTGCACATGTGGCTGGCGGGATATTGCTTCGGATAGGCCACGATCCTTTCTTTCCAAACGTTTGCAGTTTATTATACGCCATTTCTGACATTCGGCCCTCTGTATCAAGGGTTTCCAACCTTTTGTGTGTAACCCTAAAGTAGCAAATGGTATGTGACCCGCGACCCTACCATGGAAACGGTAACAGTCAGTGACATTTACTGTAAATGAACTAACACTAATGCCTTTTCTTGAACATGACGTAACATTGCCACTTATTAAAGAAATATATTAAATTTTTAATGTTAATTATCAAATCCAATATTTTCATAATTATTGAGCTCTCCATAAAGCCGTCTCGCGACGCTACGTCAAACTCCCCGCGACCCTGATTTGCGTCGCGACCTGAGGTTGGGAACCACTGATCTATATAGTCTGAGTCACTGACACTGTCACAGAATGGATCAACCAGACATGCGATAAGAAGTCCGCACATCAACATTGTAACATGCGATAAGAAGTCCGCACATCAACACTGTAACACGCGATAAGAAGTCCGCACATCAACATTGTAACATGCGATAAGAAGTCGGCACATCAACACTGTAACATGCGATAACAAGTCCGCACATCAACACTGTAACATGCGATAACAAGTCCGCACATCAACACTGTAACATGCGGTAACAAGTCCGCACATCAACACTGTAACATGCGATAACAAGTCCGCACATCAACACTGTAACATGCGATAAGAAGCCCGCACATCAACATTTAACATGCGATAAGAAGTCTGCACATCAACACTGTAACATGCGATAAGAAGCCCGCACATCAACATTTAACATGCGATAAGAAGTCCGCACATCAACACTGTAACATGCGATAATAAGTCCGCACATCAACATTGTAACATGCGATAAGAAGTCCGCACATCAACATCGTAACATGCGATAACAAGTCCGCACATCAACACTGTAACATGCGATAAGAAGCCCGCACATCAACACTGTAACATGCGATAACAAGTCCGCACATCAAAACTGTAACATGCGATTGTAGGCCCGCACTAAAGCGGAAATCGCCGCACCGTGAAACCGGCGCAGATCATTCCGTACAGCGTCTAGCATACAAGTGGACAGCTGGGGAATTGTCGTTGCATTTCCGGCAGGCAAAAGGGAGTTTACTGTACTCAAGATTTTCACACTGGCTTTGGGGCCCACAAAACTGTCTATTTAATGCCTACTCGGGAACTTTTCTCCAGAGTTCAAGCGGCCAGACCTCGAAACTGACGATGTTAAGTATTAAGAGGATATGCACCTCCACTCCCCTTTGTGCCCTTTTGCCGTGCGTAGTGACACCGTCAGCGGTACAGTTGCTCGTGAGACTCATGTCAGTGTGGTGATATTCACTTGTGGATCATTTTTTTCTCTAAAATTTGTTACGACTAAGTGTTTGGAAAATGTGTGGATAAAGAAGCTTGTAGTCGACTTCTGATGCTAGCGGCTAATGGTACGGTCACAAGAAAGTGACCAAAGCCCCTACTAAGACAGCATATTGCAGTGTATTCCGCTCGTGGAGTAAACAGCGGTATCAAAGCCTTGGATCTCCACCCGTTCTAAAACAGGAGATATGTAATACAGCGAGCTGTTTGGAGACAGCCTTTTACATTTTAACATTTTATGGTTTATGTACTGTACAGGTATTTTAATCTGAAAATTTTAGTGACACTGTACAGTGACTAACTGTTGCGTATAAAAAGCTAATATGTTTAAATTACCAATAACATGTGAAAGTGTAGTTCGTGTGTTTTAGACGTCGCTTTATGAGACACCTATCGGCGGGACAAGAGATTCTGAACCGAACGACAGCAAGCATTCCCCGAGTTCTTCTTCTTTTCTTCTTCTTCGTCTTCTTCTTCTTCTTCTTCTTCTTCTTCTTCTTCTTCTTCTTCTTCTTCTTCTTCTTCTTCTTCTTCTTCTTCTTCTTCTTCTTCTTCTTCTTCTTCTTCTTCTTCTTCTTCTTCTTCTTCTGGGATTACAGTCCTTGGTGGACCTTAGCCTCTTCCAAAAATGTCGTCCACTTTTCTCTCTATCCTGCGACGTACGTCTGCAATTCCTTACGCCCCATGTTCTTCTTTAGATCTTCCTCAACTGACTCAGGCCACCTCACCCTGGACCCCAACACGTCGAGTGCTTTCTGGTTTACGTAGAGTTAGCTTTCTGCAGGAATTCAACTTCTGCATTCTAAACAGGTGTTCCATCCACTTGAGTCTTCCTGATTTTATCACTTTGACGTCCCCCGAATTATCTGCTCTTAATTTCTTCGTCGTTGTAGTTTTGTTTCGTACAGAAAAAAAAAGACATGTATTTTTGTCTTCAGATTACTGACCTTAGTACCATTTGTGCTGTTAGTCGCGTTAGACATGGGCTAATTGAGCGTCCTGACACTGCAGTAGCTTTTGAGAGGGGGTCAATAAGTGTTGTTGAATGTGCCCTCAGTCTGCCTGCACACAACCTGAAACTGTGGACACAAACAACGTAATGTCGAATTTCCTAACAGCATGGATGTATTGTATGTATTTCTATGTTTTGACTTCTTCTGTGTACGTAGACTCCTTGCTGTGGGCCGATACTCCGGCTAAGAATTTCGACTAAATATGTCAAGTTTCAGTGTAATTAATTCTGAATTCGCACAGTGTAGAGGTTGTAAATAGCGACCACAGTAGCCGTGTGGTCTAAGACACGTACTGTCTTATATAGCCCGGATGGTGGGATCAAGCTGGCTGCATCGTCAGGATAGGTAAATAAACTATTTTTATATCCTGGTGATGAGGACAGCAGTGTCCTCACAAATGTCCTTACACTGTCACCACATTACACGGCGTCGCGCGCCGGAAGACTGCAATGATGAATTCAGTGTCCACCCTCAGTTTTTGTTTCCCGTTGATGTATTTTTACCCATTTTGACAGCTACATACAAGAGGGTGAGTTTACGTTTTTACATAGCTTCATCTTTTTTTTTTTAATTTTATGGCCTGCACTCGACGGTAAATTCTGCGTCGAACTACCAAACTCAAGAGATTTTTAAAACAAATATTTTACACTCCGTACCCTAGCCTTAGCCTACGCACCGCTGCTACAATAACGACCTGCTTTACACAGTGCACAATGCAGTGAAAGGGTCTCCATTCTGATGTGTAATGCTAACGGTGATTGAACCTGCTCCTACCGAACTACAAAACCATCTCATTTAAAAGTGAACAGCCACAGAAATTCCAGTTGAAATGGTAGCAGCTTCGATTTTATTTTCACTACCATAAATCGAGTCTGGACTACAGCTGAACGAAAAAAAGACTCTGCACCATATATATATCTGCTTAAAGTACAGGGTGTTACGGTTCAAATTCATCTACAGCCACAGCAAAAAGACATTCTTATTGAGCAGAATAACGTTCTTTTTACGTAACACCCATACTGCCTCCCCCCACGCCCCACCCATATCTTCCACCCGTTCAACTATGTGCCCCCAAGATCCGACTCAATAGAAGAGGAGGCAGGAAGGTAGGAAAGAGGGGGCTCCGGGGGGAAATGAAATATTTAAGCTTGAAATAAGGAAACCTATTCAAAGCGACACCTCATACAATAGCGAAGTATAAATAGTATATGGGTCCATACAAAAGTCCCTTCCCATTGAAAGAGAAGGGGGGCTTTCGTGTTCTTTCGGGTATTAGCTTAAAGGAAGGACAAAGCAAGAGGGGGGTAGAAAATGAAATAGAGGTAAGAAAACACACAAATGTGAGAATGGCGGAACATGATTAGTTTTGAAGCTCCTATTGACACGCTTTGTTGCAAGCAGATGGGAACAGTAGCTCTGCTGCTATATTATTTAACGGCTTGCACCAACGTATCGACTTCTTGGGTCGATGTCAGCTTCTCCACAGCAAACCGTCAGTCGATAGTGTAGAGCTCTCGGTTGCCGAACTGTTAAAGCCACTTAGAACTGTACTCTCAGTCTTTTGAACCGATATGAACCGCAAGTTACTGCTACATTTCTCGCCTCACAAGAAGTATTATTTTCCTGAAAACCCCCCCCCCCCCCCCGCCAATCACCTTACCTGTCAACGCCGGAAGGATTTTTAGGCTATCAAATCTGCAACAAGATACACACTGTACGTATAACGTAAAAATGCGAAACATGCTTAGCTCTTCTTTGTCCGATTTGAATCAAATTTCAGATTTTTTCCATAGATTTTTTAAAAAGTGTCGAATATCAAATTTTATGGAAATCCGTTCAGTGGCAGCCAGGGCCGATACACGCGGACGGGCGGACTAATGAAAGATTTTGGCACAGACGGACGGGAGGACGGACATGAAGAAGATAATACACGCTTTTCGTCAACGCGCATAAAAATACCTCGCTAACTACAGTACAGGGTGGCTGCGTGGTGAAAACACTCGAACGACATGTTTTGTTATCAGAGGTAGGCGCTATGTATTAGTACCATCTATGGTATTGCTAGCCTTAACACGGCTGTGACGTCACTCAGAAACCATGCTCTATCGCAAACATGGCAACTGATATGTGACTTACAAAGGAAGAGTATTGTATGAGGTAGGTTACATATTATTAATTACGAAACAAAAACAAGGGGAGAAAATGGAAATGAAGGTTGAAGAAGAAGGACAAGTGTTGATACGGATGCATGATTGACGTCATATGAACACTTGATAAATAACAGTTATAGGTTCTGATGTTTGAATGTTTTATTTGTACTGTAATATGCGTGTAATATAGTACTTTGTACAGGCTTTGTACTGCTTCCCCGGACGCAGACCCAAGGATATTTCTGAGGATGTCGAATTATGTAGTTAAGGTATGAGATACTTGTCTTATCAATTTGTTATTAAAGGGCTGTTATATTGACGGGGAGTGTTGCGTTGTACTAATTCAAGCCATCGAATAAATTTTGAATTCAGAAAAACATTGGAAGAAACAGATACGATTGAAGCGATAAAAAATGGATCTACCGACAAAACAAAAATTATGTGCAAAGAATGGAAAGAAACCGCATACAGCACCTGGTGTTATGGTGTTGTGTTACTGCAGGGGTGAGAAAATGTAACAAGAATCCAGGTGATAATGAATTATGTCCAAAAATAATAAATTTTAAGCACGGAAAATTTGAAGGAAGTGCAATTTAAAACGGTAATTTTTTCCGGTATGCCATGCCTGGATATTTTGATGTTTGCTCCATATAGAAGCTATATTAACCCTTTAAAGACGAAAGGATATCTGTTTTATATAAGGATTCAGTGCGTACCGCGCTGTAAACTCTCCACTTCGGTTCTAAAAACCAGTCTCTTAATGTTTTATAAGGCAAAAGTTGCTGTTTGTTCTGAGATCCGTACAAAACACATAAACGCAATGTGGGCACCACGTAGCATTTTTTAATGTTAAACCTGGTGGTATGTAAAGTTACCGCTAGGCTTTAAAAGGTTAAGCGACTAGCCAGGACATTCAATGTTATGAACCCTGTAAGGCGAGACATTAAGTGGCTGGGCGACAGCTGCTCTGGCCGAGCAGTGGCTTTGCCCGCCACAGGCTGAGACACTTCTTTGTGGCTAGGCCACTGTAGCAACACACAGTCTAAGCGTTTACACAAGTCACAGCAGGGCCTGTTGAAAGTGTTTGTGACGTCAGAGCAACGCTGAGTCCTGCCAAGCCACTTGCGTGTCTGTGGCTGCGACAGTAGTGCAGCGTCCGAACAGTGGCCCGTGTGAAGGCAGCCTGAGCAAGGGTTTTCAGCGTTGTTCATTGAGTGCACTGTGTTAATTTTTTCATTTTTAAAACCAATATATGCAATCTAATGTGACTTACATAACAGTACAGTTGTTTGTTTACTGGCACATGTTTCTGCGGAACTCCGCCATCTTCAGGGAGTCTGTACATCAATATTTGAATCGTGCTAAAGTGTAATACTTTACAGTAGCAATACATATTATATCGTAGTGATTTCTGAAGCGAACTGAAAAGTGTAAGATTTCGTAAAATGTGGCTAAAGTTCCACGTGCTTGGTATATCGTTGTAGGTTGAATCCAGGCGCGCATCCACAATTTTTCCTTGGGAAGGGGGGCTGATCCTGAGGCTATATATACTTTATATTTAATTTTAAAAATTATGTTATAAAAATCATGCTGTAAGCACAAAATAACGCTACCTGCAACTGCATTTATATACACACGAATATAACTGCATGTTCCGTGACTCAATCACAGTGTCCTGTCTTCTTGTATTTTTAACTTTATTAATTTATTTTTCAAAATTCTAATGTACTAGTCATCAGCCGATTTCAGTGGCTGATTTCGTCTGAAGAGGAAATCACGTAAAACGTTTGATATAATATCTCTAAAATCTGTGTTTTTTTAAATTTCGGTTTTGGGGGGTTTGGGGGCTGAGGCCCGGCGCCCCCTTGGGTGCGCCCCTTGCTTTGTCTTTGTGTAGGTCTATCAACATCTAATCTTATTCTTCACCCATTACGGATCTTGTCCTGTCAATATATCAAATTTGTCAGATAAAATCACAAAATATATGCGATGTTCTCATGAGATACAATACATACTGCAAGCTGGATGCAGACGCTGCGTGCTGCGTATCACTGTGCTCTGTGTAATCAACAGTTATACCCTTGTAACCGAGCATTTGGAAATGTTGTTTGTAAGTGTGTGTCCAGCCTCCCCCTAGAAGGACCCTTTGACCCTCCATCCTAGGGTTTTCTCTATGACAGGGACAGGAGGGCGGAAGGAAATAAAAACATAAAGAGTGTGAGGTTGAGGACAACAAGGGTGGGGGAGGGGGGGTAGAAATTAAGGCAATATACGAAGGTCTGCCGAACTGGCGGCAGTCATTTTGAGGAGAATAAGACGAACGAGGCATCCACTTTGAAGTTGGCACGAAAGAACTGATTGGTGGCGGCGGAAATAAAGTGGGGCACTTCAACTTGTACATGAATTAATGGTGGTTAAATAAAGGAGGAACCTGTAGCTATTAATGTATTAATGGTGATTAATGAAGCGTGAACTCAGTGCAACTAGTGAATGTATTAGGGGTAAATAATAAAGGTGTGATACCTGACCGAAAATCATCCACCCTGTCGTCGGGTGTACTGGTGGAACCTGCACCGTACGAACGACGGTTACACCCTATACAAAGCAAAACGACACACAATAAAGGGCCAGTCTCTGCATGCAGCTTACAGTACGGCCACAGCTATAGACTCTATATATAGCGCTATAGGCCCCATACGGCTGTCCTGAGTGACTGTAAAAAATTCCTACTTAGTGTTGAATTATACAAAATGCACCTCTGTGGGTGGAAAATGTGGATGTGGAGGTTGGAGGCGCGACGCCACCCACAGCGTTCGGTTTTTATGTTATGTTAGCATCGGCACGGCACGTATTTACTGCAGAGGACCTGTCCCCTCTCGTCCTATCCGAAACGTCCAGGCTGTCTCCGCATGGTCCCAGCGTGAAACGTGACCGACTGAATCCTTGTACATTTGCCCGCCAGTGTCAGCTGCAAATGCTAAGTCATAAAATTCCTCTTGCGATTTTTTTTTTTCTGAAAATGACTTTACTGGGCAGAGTTCTTCTTGAGAAACAAACAGCGTCTCAGCAGGTTGCACAAAATTCGTGTCCTTTTATGAAGCCTGAAAGTTCACTATCTTTTGGGCAGGAGTCAGCTATTGACCCCGCTCCTAAATTGGATGAGGCCTATCTACATCACTGCAAAATATTCTTGAGCAATCCATTTTAATATTATTTTACTACTCAAACCTAGGTGTCCCGTTTTGTACGTTTCCTTCAGGTTTTCCCGCTAAAGTTTTGTTTGCATCTGTTATGTTCATCATTCTTTGTATGTCCCCAGCATCTCATTCACATTAATTTTGCTACGTGTATAATATTCAGTGAATCGATCAACACCACTTGGAAGTCAGCGGACGCTATATTTCTCTTTACAACACGTTTCCTTTGCAGGTCACAGGTTGATTGCCATCTCAGTGTTAGTTGCACTAAGCACCATGGCAAACAACACCATGACCCGTGATTTCACGCTTCCGCCACGATGTTAATGAGAAGTGCGCTCTTCTGGGGTGTTAAGCAGCGTCCAGTGATAATCCTTTACCGACGTTTCGGGACAATTGATATTGGACTTCTTGGCCCTTGAAGATGGGACCAATATGTTGTCCCGAAACGTCGATAAAGGATTACAACTCGACGCTGCGTAACACCTCAGAAGAGTGCAGATCCCAGCACCGTGACCCCATTGCTGTGTCACATGGATGTGATTACATCATTCCCTGTAACTAGCTCCGTCGCTTCTTGCTTGGCGGGGCTCCGTCCAGTGCTGATGTAAATATGCATTTCACACTCCACAATTCCGTATCATCATCATCATGATCATCATCATCATACTCATCATCATCATCATCATCAGTAGCATAATAATCATCATTAACTGAAGGGGAATGTGATGGGCAGGGCATATAGCAGATATGCAAAGGAAGAGAAATTCTCACAAAGTTTCAGTCGAGAAATTGAAGGAAATAGAATATTAGAGGACACACGCATGGTAAGGTTAGGCCTGTAATCTGATTTAACTACAGGGACATACGTGTGTGGATTTGATTATTCTGGCTCGAAATAGAGAGCAGTGGCGATGTTTTGTGAAGAATTTACCCAAGTAGCTGAGCGACTCTCAGCTTCTGGAGAATGATTCAGCGCCATGGCGTTACTTATTGATACTCTGGTGCTCACGCACCGGGCAGTAGCCCCCGTTCCTTCTACTGCGTCACAAATTCCGCAGCCTGCGCCCCCGGAGTGTCTGGGTCTCATGCTTCGCGGTAACTAATGGCACTCATTCCTGTCGCCGTGTGTGAAGGGTGGAAGTGAGACTTGTTTTGTGCTTTTGTGTTAATCCAAAAACAGTAACTTCTCACCTTAACACGCGTGTACCTGCGTGCTGCAGACAAAATCGAATTTAAGTGATGTCATAACGTATAACGACAGCATTAACGGTCGTGGAAGTGCAGCCTGTAGGTGCCATGACGTAAGAAGGGTCTGATTTCGGTTTTGGCCAAGGATACAGATTTCTGTCTTAACCACAGCGTCGAAACCTCCTATACGGCCTTTGAAGGTCTCAGCAGGGAATAAGGTGGCAGAAGCATGAAGCTGGGCATTTACCTCCATTTAATGAGGAATTCAAGAATGTGCATTTAGTCTCCCATTTATTGCTTGGTGGAGTGATTAATTAGGCGCAGAGACGTCTTTGATAAAAACAGTTTGAAGTGTTTCTTATTGGGTAGATGGAGACTTGAAACGATGCTGCCGTACAAAATATTGGCTCTGTTTCTTTGGTGAGGTACCTGCTAATTAAATTAGATACGCCCGTTACACTGTGACGGCCTGCTTAAAATTTTGAAAATTAAGACGTGGTAGGGTACATAATAGAAGGACCAATCAATGTTAATCTCTATAGATTATTCTCAGAGCAGAAGAAGGCTTTCTTATCAAATAATTGCTGGATATAAAGTTAACATTTTCAGGCACCTGCTTGAACTTTCAGAATACTAACATTTTAGCCCACAGAGTATTTAGCCTGTGTGCTGTGGATGCCTGTCACTATACAGCATTGACCAACTGGTCTTTGTAATGCAGACACAGTGAGCGTCTTGTGGGCTACGCACTGGATATTTTTATTGTTAATTTAAGCGAAATTGCCTGTTCACGGGTTTAGGTAGCTAAGTATTCAGTTTATGTCAGAAGGGCCTTGCTCAGGGGTCCACAGTTTTCCCAAATTCCTGAAACCAAGTCAAAATTTGGGGGCCCAGAAGGGTGACAAGAAAGAGCTATACGGAGGACCCACAAATAACTAGACGCCACTGTAAAAAATTTAGTCGTCCGGACGATTTGACTGGCAGGTTTGTGCATCCATGGTCTAAACTTTTATGGGAAGACAATATTGAAATGAATCTTGAATTAAGATGTAATAATGTGTGTGTGTGGGGGGGGGGGTTCTTTTTTGGTCGAGGGAATTATCTGAGGGCATTGTTTTGTAAAATGTTCCGCGATTTAGCGTGGATAGTCATGAGCGTCTATTTATTCTGATGAGAAGCAAAACACCACTTCACTCTGGCCGTAGGTTTTGTGTAAGAGTCGCAGCTTTCTGTCCCGGGTTTGTTGACCCGCCTGTTATTTTTAGCGCTAATGAGTAATTTGTGTTCCGTGTGATATTTGAGGCGATACTGTTTCGTGTTCTGAGCTCACATATTGTGACGCCGTACGTAACGGTACGTTAGGCAGCACCCTGCTTGGTGCACCGCAGGTCCGGTGTTGAACTCTCAGTTCTATGACTGGACGTCTTCAATGATACATTTCGGTTTTCCCTCGCCCTTTTCAGATAAATGCCACGATAGCAGGAAAACACCGCTGCCTTCTAAGTGCCTTCCAATTTGTTAGTACTCAGAAATAAAGCATAAATAAGACATTTTCAGGTGTGCTAGGTTGGTACTAACATTTTGGAAGAAGATGCTGTTTGGTCTCCTTTTTCTACCATGAAGAAAGAGACGATGTATTCCTTCGAAACGTTTGTAACCATTTATCTGGCAATGTCACAAACTGTTAGACCACAAAATTAGTGTTTTGTGTTTCGGGTTGCCTACCAACAGGCTGACTGCACTTGAAACTCTTCGCTTATATTGTGCCTTTCTGAACCAAGGGCGCACAAACCCCGGGCGCCAGAATGTCCGCGATATTCCTCAATGTAAGTCTGGCTTCACGTCTTCCTTCTGACGCCAGTAATATTGAGGTGGCTCCTACAATTGTTGAAAATTTGTGTATCCCTCTGAATCTGAGTACTGGAAGCCAGTGTGCTAGGCGGACACAAGAGTTTCTGAGGAATATACTGGCTCCGTTTTCAGGGCAGAAGATAGATGCACGTTTCTCTCGAGTAATGGTAACAACGTACCACGCTGCATGGTGTCTTTCTATTTCTTGGGATTTTTGGTGACGCTGTCACATCGAATGGTCGGGTGATTGATAAAGTGGGGTAGAATCTGAAGTAAGTGACGGGCGTCTCATCGAGGTGCTATCCTGGAACTTGCCTAGAACGCCTGAGGAACACCACGAATATCGTCAGTCAGGGTAACGTGTTGTGGCCAAGGTTCGAACAAGGCAACTTCCGAATGCGGGTCTAAAACAATACCTTTAGGCCAATCTGTTCGGTTTGACAGCACCAAAGTATAGAAGCCTCAAAACCTCGTCAAAACCTGAACTGTATTCTGGAGGGTATAGAAGTTTGTGTGAGTGTACGAGTGTAAGAGTGTACGTGTGAACCAGGAATGCCAGACCACATCGCTGGTGGCTGCGATGATGACATTCCGTTTCCTCCCATACCTACACCAGGCACCAGCACAAAAGACCAACTCTTATTGTATCCGATTCCATTGGAATTGAAAAGTTGATTGTGTGAATGTGTTGTCGATGTATTTCTTTAGCAGCCTCCCTGTATTACTACTGTTGGCAGAGTGCAAGGTGACTTGCAGTTTCGGTACACACGGTAATAATTATGAACTCCTGCAGGTACAGTCTGCAACCCGCACTGGAGTTCTTACCGTCCAGCCAGTGCCTTTATTGTTAACCTGCATAGAGACCGTTGAAACTTTAACGGGAAATCTGAACACAGTTATCTTCTCTGGCTGTAATTTCCACAAAACAACAACAACAACAACAACAACAACAACAACAACAACAACAACAACAAACGTTTCCTCTATATCAAAGCCCTAGAGAAACGCTGTGACGTCACAGTTTCACTGACTATGCAGCTCTTGAATTTGGGAACTTCATAAGAGGCAGCTTTATAGGTATTATCGGCAAAGTACGACGTTGCAATACCGACCGAAGCATAGTTACCTGACTTTTACTACGCTTAGCAAAGAACATTTTATAAACGTCGTACAATTTCAAGCTCCTGTGTTTATTTAGTGAGTCATGACTGCCACAGGCAGGCAGGCAGGCACATCTTTTATTTTGTAGGTATGTAAGGTATAAACTTATATGAGTGCTGCTACCATCTTACGGGACACGCGGTGGTGCAGTTGATTGAGGTACTGCGCTACAAGCTGGGAGGTCGCGGGTTCGCTTGGATTTTCTCATTGACGTAATCCTTTCGGCCGCAGCCTCTAACAGAAATGAGCACCAGGAATATTTCCTGGGTGATAAAGGCGGTCGGTGCGCAGGGCTGACAACCTTACCACCTTCATGTATCGATTGTTTATAAACACTGGGAGCCTCGACCTCCTGGAACTCTCAGCGCCTTTCCAGGCCTGTAATGGGACTGCTTTGCTACCAACTTTCATCATCAAAATAGCATTTTCTTTGCTATTTGGATGTCAGTAGAAGTAAAGTTGTGCCTGTGCTCGCCATGAAGGCGTATAGAGGGGTAGAGGCATTGCTCCATCCATTATCTATCTTGGTACAGATAGAGGGGGGCCGCGGTGGCGCAGTTGGTTGAGGCACTGCGCTACAAACCGGAAGGGCGCGGGTTCGATTCCCGATGGTGTCACTGGAATTTTTCATTGGCATAATCCTTTCGGTCGCAGTATGACCCTGGGGTCGACTCAGCCTCTAACGGAAATGAGTACCAGGAATATTTCCTGGGGGGTAAACGCGGCCGGTGCGTAGTGCTGACAACCTTACCACATTCATGTGCCGATTGTCTAGAAATTTGGGAGCCTCAACCTCCTGGAACCCTCAGGGCCTGTCCAGGCCTGTAATGGGACTGCTTTACCTTTACCTTACCGATAGAGGAGTGTGGGCAGCACCGGCCGCTTTGGCCCCGGCGAAAGAGCCCCCAACACATATTGAATAGGACCAGGTCCCACAACAGGTCTGTGTGCTTTGGAGGGGAGAAAAACCTTTTACCGGAGGTATTCGAGTGCCTTCCGCGGAATCCTCGGGTTCTGGGGTGACTCTCAGTGTTACCTCTATAATGACACTATAATTTTCAGTTGCTTGTTTTTATCTTTCTCCCTGTCGTTGTGCCTAATTAGCGCTGGATTGTTTTCAATGTAAATCAACAAAAATAAAATTTTGTTTTCGATAAATGTGTAAATATTTTATTTTTAAAAAATCTTTTAAAATACTTCATTTCATTTTTGCACACCAAAACTTGCAATTTTACTTTACAGGGGTTTCGCGAAAATTCATATTTAGTCACAAGGGTTCCACAGATCGAGTTTGGCCCCAACTGGTACATTCTTTAGTATAGTCACTGTAACAACTGAGGTATCGCGGCTCCATTTAGACCTTAGTGCCTTACGTAACAAAATACCAAAACTGTGGAATAATGGCACGCCAAGTGATGACAACAGGCCCCTATTGTGTGACAGTGTTTATCATTTGTGGTGCTTTGTTTCATTGCGACATTAAGTGCGGGCGACAGGAAGTGTTGCCTTACCATGCGGTTCAACATGCCTCGCTTCTAACACGTCTCTTCCGACCTCTCACGCCGTGTGGAGTCTTGCGATGACGTAGGCAATTCTTAGTCGCAAAAATCTCATATTTGCTGACGAAACTGCCTAATCTACACGCACGTAGTAATAACCAGGCATGGCAAAGCTTAACAAATGAAGGGAGGGTGGTAGGTAGGTTATTGCAGTTACCAATTGCTTAATAATTAGAAAGTCTTTGAATTTCCTCACACAGTGTATTAATGTTGAAAGAATTTCGCTTAAAACAGTTTCAAAGTGTTCAGTGTGTCTCTTAATCGTAAAAAAACATCAACCTATTATTGCTTGTAAGGCAGGCGCAGTGTTTTCTCTGTGAGGTAGAAATTGAAGGTTTGATAATAAAGGTAAAGTTGGCTCTACAACGGGTCATTAAGGCCCAGAGAGGGAGTAAATGAATACCTCTACTCTTTCTTTAATCTCGGCGCTAGATGGAATTGATGGTCATCTCCACGCCCCGGCCGCTTTAACCCGTGAAAGAGATCCGTTACCAATGGGATATGAGGCTGTGTGGGCCCCAGGACAGTCTGGACGGGTGCAAAGAATTTTTTCTCCACTGGGATTCGATCCCCGGACTGTCCAGCTCTTAGAGAGTCGCTATACCGGCTACGCTATCCCGGCCCAAGAAGTCTCAATAATGTTTAGAGAAAATTTTAGGCATCAAGTGTTAAACAGTTACCTATGAAAGCGTATACCGATTGGAGGTAAGGGTCCAAGTATTCTAAATATTAGATGAAAGGGCGTCGTGAAATTCCTCTTAAGTCGCTTTGCCACCTGAGAAATGGCTCCTGGTACTTACCTGGTAGGTGGCTGGAATGCCTCCGTGTTGTTCTGAAGAAAACTTCAGTGCCCTCGCAGGGAATCTAACTCCGTCTCTCCAGCGTATATATCCAGTATCTTCAAATAGTGTACCATCCCAGGCTGTCCAATCACCTGCACCAGTGATTTACAGTTTGAGATCCCTCTTTGTTGAAAACGCGATTACTTCTCGTTCCTTTCCAAAATTCACACCCACATGAAACGGCAAGTAAAATTACATTTGAAGATTCAAGTCTTCTGGTATGTGATGCTTTGCCTTTGGACCAGAAGTTCCTGACTGACCCAACGACACGGCGTCACATCCCAGAAGACTTGAACCTTCAGCAACACCGATGTTACAACCTCAAATCTCGCAAATTCGTTATGCTTTATGACTTGGAAAATCAGTTGTTTTGGTGTTCGAGACTTGTTTGTCAGGCGGGGAGACGGCAGGTTCTGAGCCCACTGGTTACAAAAACCAGGCAACCTGAAAGTAACTTTTTAGCGTCATTGTCAAGGTTTAAAAATTTTACTCTTTTCAATGCTTTGTTTTGCTTGTGTTTTATAAGACGGTTGAGGCAATAAATATCACTGCCCTATGACGTGTGGTAACTTGTAGTGCGTAAGAAAAGTACTGACATTTCAGATGCTAATCTTTCCTGACGACGGAAGCAGCAAGAGCCTCTGAATCTTCGGTAGACTGCTACCAAAATGCACGGCGTGATACATTAGAGGACGAATTTTCATGTTCACCTCGTGGAAAACCGAGGCACTTTAAAATGAATAAAATATTTCCATAATGTGCTTTTTAGTCTGCGGACTCTGAAACTTGTGTGTGTGTGTGTGTGTGTGTGTGTGTATGTATGTATGTATGTATATGTACGTACGTACGTACGTATGTATGTATGTATGTATGTATGTATGTATGTATGTATGTATGTATGTATGTATGTGCGTGTGTGTGTATGTATATGTATGCACGTATATATGTATGTATGTGTGTGTATTTATGTATGCATGCATGTATGTATGTATGTACCTATGTATATATGTACGTACGTACTTATATATGTATGTATGTGTGTGTTTGTATGTATATGTATGTACGTATATATGTATGTATGTGTGTGTTTGTATGTACGTATATATGTATGTATGTATGTATGTATGTGTGTGTATGTGTGTATATGTATGTACGTATATATGTATGTATGTGTGTGTTTGTATGTATATGTATGTACGTATGTATGTATGCAGTGGCCGGTATGAGCGTATTAGAGGTGCAACGAACCGACTGCTGTGAAAGCCATTTTGGACACAAACCTTCCATTCAACGCCAGCACCAACACAATGACTGGCAGAACCCGAAAATCTGCAGCCACATTAGGATGATCTATCCTGTCTCTAACATTAGTTTCCGGTACTTCAGGCTTCCGCCGCGATTTTGATGAGACCCGCGCTCTTCTGGGGTATTACGAAGCGTCGAGTGGTAATCCTTTACCGACGTTTCGGGACAACGTGGCGGTCCCATCTTCAAGGGCCAAGAAATTCAAGAAACTTTCTTCTTGGACCTCTTGACCGTTGAAGATTGGGCCGTTAGGTTGTCCCGAAACGTCGGTAAAGAATTACCAATCGGCGCTGCGTAATATCCCAGGAGATCGCAGGTCTCATTAACTGATTTAGACCATATTCCAGCCGGCTGCTAGGACTAGGCAGCCTTGGACGACACGTACCTGATCGCAGCATGGTTCCAATATGGATGAAGTGTTACATTGCCAAGTCATGAGTTCGTTGTCACAGTAGAAACTGTTTCTTTGCTCTTTTTTTTTTGTCTGTACAAAATTCCAGGAGGCTTTGTTAGAACGCTTCTTTTGTACCAACTGTTACATTGTTTAATAATAAGGCATTGTTATTCCTTTTGAATTCGTACAGACATTCTAAGTGCTTGCCTTCCTTACTGCAGCGCCCAGAATCCACCACAATCCCTGAATCATTACAATCATCGTCCTAGCAGTTTTCATTACCCGCGGGGATATTTGCATTTTTTAAAGTGTTTTAAGTTGTCATTTGCAAAACATGTGAAGCTGTCATTCTCTAATGCCTCATTATATCTGCGACTGTGATAATTTTTGTAAGACGCTCTGAACAGACAGATATGTAGTCTAAGGCGAATTACCCGACATCACTGCAAGTAAAGTTACATCAGTTCACAGCATATATCAATGTGGTGCGAAAGCAAAGTAACCCCAGTTCACAGCATATATCAATGTGGTGCGAAAGCAAAGTAACCCCAGTTCACAGCATATATCAAAGTGGTGCGAAAGCAAAGTAACCCCAGTTCACAGCATATATCAATGTGGTGCGAAAGCAAAGTAACCCCAATTCACAACATGTATCTATTTGGTGCGAAAGCAAGTTAACCCCATTTCACAGCATATATGTGTGTGGTGCCAAAGCAAATTAACCCCAGTTCACAGCATATATCTTTGTGATGGGAAAAAAAGTAACCCTAGGACACAGCATGTATCTTTGTGGTGCGAAAGCAAAGTAATCCCATTTCAAGCATATATCTATGGGGTGCGAAGGCAAAGTAACCCCAGTTCACAGCATCTATCTGTTTGGTGTGAAAGCAAAGTAACCCCAGGACACAGCAGGTATCTTTGCGGTGCGGAAGCAAAGTAACACCAGTTCACAGTGTATATTTTTGTGGTGCTAAAGCTAAGTCCCACGAAATAGTAACTATAAAAATAGGCGGAGGTAATTACGGGGTTTAGTGTGCTACATTTACGCAGTCTGGCGCTGTAATGCAAATGACAAAGTTAACCAGAGTTCACTAACGGACATACCAACGATTAAAACCAATCTAACAAACGACAAACACACCAACTGGCCAACAGTTCAACGTAGTACATAATTACCTTTAAGTGAGTCCATCTTGGAGGATCTTGACGGGCTGACGCTTACACAGACTGTAAAAACATGCCCTGCTTTTATACAAACAGGATTTTCACAGAATCCGGCAATTTTTACTATATCAAAAAGGTAAATTTCGGGTAAACTGAAGGCGTATACAATGTGCAGCTATATAGCTGCACTTATTCTTAACCTTGGCATTACATGGAGGTTAGTGGTAAATATCATGTCCCGGCCACTTTTACCACGGGGAAACTCCCTCCCCGATGCCCATTGCATGGGAGGCTTGGTGTACTCTGGAGTCGGCATGGAAATTTTGGAAAAGAGAACATTTCTTGCCTGTGATGGGAATGGAACTCCATACCGTTCAGCTCGTCACGTGGTCCTTATATCAGTGTCGCGACCCTGATTAGGCCGATTGCTTTGTCTCGCAGCCCCAGGGGGCAGTGAGAAAGACAAGTGTAAAATAAAAATCGTATCTAGATTTAGTCATGAGTAACTAAATTTGAAATTTTCCATGTTTTGTGAAGCATTCCTCAAATTGAGAAAATTCTTGACAAACCTTTCATTACTTCGGCAAAAAGTCATAATTTTGTTCGACTGATCCAGTAACTTTTCCTTGAGAGTTTGGCAACCGTGGTGATCGATTCACTGAGTCATTTCTTACAAGGTGACTGTCAGGCCAGCTTTGCTAAAATGTCATTACAAACGGTGGTATTACAGCACCTAGGCCTACTGTTTTTAATACACTTATCAAGCAGTGTGAGTCTGTGATAAGTAGGTTTTAATACTAACATCCCCGCTGCTATGCAGGTACAGCAGTGTATGTTTTCTTACTAATTATACAGCCTTAACCACTTCACTTATAATATGGAATTAGGCTATTTTTATATTTAAATTATAATATCTACTTCTCTTAAGCAATACATTTATACATCGGCATATATTTTATATATGTAATTGTAAAAAGGGAGGACCTTCCTCTTACAACATATACGGAGTTTCTAATTTTCATAGTTTTCTGTCATGGCCTCGTGATGGCTTTTTGATCTGAAACCGGTAGTCTGATTACATGTTGTAAGTGAATGTGTTGGCTCAGACTGTGATTGGTAAGAGTAAATATTCTTTAATAAGGAGGTTAAAGAAACTGTTTTTCGACCCGCGACCCATATGTTAAGAAACACTGCTTTATCCCGACTGCAGTGCTGTGGCTCCACTCACTTCTTCTGTAGCTTAATTCATTTAAAACTTTATAACCTCTTACTTTAAGGCGATTGTGTTGCTGACGGTGTCAATGTCCTGTGGATACTCCTAACTTTCCCTAGGTTCGGTATTTTGTCCCTCCCCCAATAGTTAGATTATGGTAAACGATTTGTCCGAGCTACTTCCGCTTTCTTTTTTCTTTTCTTTTCTTTTCTTTTCTTTTCTTTTCTTTTCTTTTCTTTTCTTTTCTTTTCTTTTCTTTTCTTTTCTTTTCTTTTCTTTTCTTTTCTTTTCTTTTCTTTTCTTTTCTTTTCTTTTCTTTTCTTTTCTTTTCTTTTCTCTTCTCTTCTCTTCTCTTCTCTTCTCTTCTCTTCTCTTCTCTTCTCTTCTCTTCTCTTCTCTTCTCTTCTCTTCTCTTCTCTTCTCTTCTCTTCTCTTCTCTTCTCTTCTCTTCTCTTCTCTTCTCTTCTCTTCTCTTCTCTTCTCCAGAAGATGTTTATGAACTGCACATATCTGTTTCGTGTGCTTCACGCCGTGATTTACCGAACCACAGGCCAGCACTCTCTGCCAGTGAATCTCAGACGGGGCTACAAAAAGTTCTCATTAGTGTCACATCCACCGTTAATTGTGGGATGCTACGGCCGACTTTGATTGCTGGCTGCTAAGCAATTGTGACACTATGATTACAGCTCCCTAACCCTCCTGCAACTAGCACTTTGCCTACTGGTAATTCTTACCCCCAGCCTTTATTTATTTTTTGTACCATCATTATTATTGTTATAATCATCGTCCTTTTGTAATCCAAATAGGTGGTCCTTAGTGTCATGGGAAAAGAATGCTGTGAATTCGTAGCATGTTTACTATCATTTATGCCTCCTTCCAGCTCGTTCTATTCAGAACCGTGTCCAGCTAACGTGTGTGTGTATATAGGAATAATATCCTCTTCAGAATGATGTTGCTCCTTGTGAATTCACCGTTTGTCAATTCGCTATTCATGGTTCATACAAAACCTCTCCGTGCTTTGTCCCTTATTACAAAGGGGAACAAAGAGAGATGTGTGAATAGTTCCTGAATCGGCAATAATGGCGAATAATACTAAATCTCCCTCCCTCCCACACCCTCCTCTCCTAACAACCCTCTCTTTAACAACCACCAACACATTTTCGTGTTTTAACTGTGCAACAGAAATATCAAGCTAGCTGTCCGGTGCTTCCCCACCTTCCCCCAAACTGTACTTGGAGGAGTCCCCCCCCCGCCCCACCTCTTTCCATCACCCTTATATTTAGCTCTTTCACAGCCCCACCGGGCCAGCTTTTGTCGCCCCTGTGGCCCCATAAATTCAAAACAAACTTCATAATAGGCTGTAAGGCTTCTATGCTGGAACAAAGGTGTACACAAAAAGGGTAATTTATTATGGCGGACCAGCAGTGGAATGGGACGCGGGGTGTCTGGAAGGGTGGTGGAGGGGTGGTGAAGAGCCCAACCGGTTGAGGGAGGTCGTCTAATTTTCCGACGCTTGTTGTTGCGGTTACGAGGCGTCTCGTATTTTGGGTTTCGTTTTCAAAGAAGTCTCGTCACCCCCCTCCCTTCCCAACTCATTCAGTTCAGTTTACTTGCCGGCCTCGTTTTGCTGCTAATGACATGTAAGGGCTCAATTTGCGTGTGGTCACTGGTGTGGCGATGGTTTCTCAGCTCATGTGTATTTTAAATGAAGTAAAAATAAATAAGGAGTCAATTGTTCACTCTCCTAAGCGACTCGTCAAGAAGGCGTATGGAGGCAGTGGAAGCAAAACTCCACGCATTCTTACTGAATGTTATAGCCGTATGGATGGAACTCCTACTTCAATTTTGGGCCGCCTTCAGTTCAAATTTCTTGCCATAAACCGGCTAACCTGAGAGATATTTGACCGTTATTTTCAGTCCGTCTAAGCACGTGCCAGGAATGTAACATAAATTAGGCCATACTGCGCCCTTCGACTTTCTTTGAAATTTGTCGCTTACTAATTCTGTTATTATTTGACGGTATGTAATCTGAAAAACTGAGAGGTTCATATATCCCTTTAAATACAGACGTTAACCTGAGGTATATTTAAAGCCCCTGTCCGTACCGCGCAGTAAACACACTCCGTCTCTGTTATAAAAACCGGTCAGTTAATGCTGTGTAGGGAAATAATCGCTCTTTGTTCTGAGATCCACACAAAACACATAAATACACTCTGTGGGCAGAACGTAGAATTGTTGAATGTTAAACCTGGCGGTACATAAAGTAACCACTGGGCTTTAGAGGGTTAAATGAACCATGCATAAATATTTAGTGTGGGCATTGTTCAATATCAAAGCTCGCAAACATGGTTGCCTGTGGCTTCTAGCCTGAAGTAAGAGGCAGAGGCAGTACGTTGCTCCTTTTGACCGTGCTTCGCCTTAGACGGTGTAACCAAAAGGACTAGATTACGTGTATGGGCTGCATTGCGTGATGCAGGCTGTATTTACTGTTACGGATAACCTTCATTATCCCGTACTTTTCTGTCTGTTAAATCGAATTATTTCGTGTTTTGAGTGATTTGCCTGTGACGAATGGGTTTATTGTGAAGTCTGATAGAAGGGGACTGAGGGTTGTCTGTGTAGGGTGGAAATTACACATTATGAGGCTGCTGATACAATTCATTTCGCCGCCACATTTTACACGCTACACCTGTTTCTTGGCCACGCAATTCGTTATGCTTGTATATCCAGTGATCCACTCCCACCAGTCGACTGGAATTGCTATTGGCTACCGTATAATGAACAATAATTTGGATAATAATATTATTATAGCCATTAACTAGGCTACGTGCAGGACGACACAGCAATCTGGGTTCGATGCTGGACAGGGGTAAATAATATTCTCAACAGGATCGAGATTTACTCTGGGGCCCCCCAGTTTTGTCTTCAATATGTAATGGAGGTGCTTTGCTGGGTGTTGGAACGGCCAGGGCTTGAAGCTGACCACTCATGGCCATCTTATAAAAAAATAAGAATCCTGGGAGTAATTCCTTCACTCTTCTATACGTCTTTATGACGTGTGCTCAATAAAGTGCAGGGGCAGAATCACCTTGGTTGTGAAACGTGGGGAATGACAGAGCAAATGAGATCATCCCTTAAAACGTGGGAGTGGAAAATATTAAGTAAAGTGTATGGCCCGATAAATGAACAAAATGGCTGGAGAATCCGAAATGATGATGAATTGCAGGTTATGTACAGGAAACCAAACACTGTAACGACAACAAAATTAACTTTTTAAAGCCTAGCGGTAACTTTACGTACCACCAGGTTTAACATTAAAAAATTCTACGTGGTGCCCACATTGCGTTTATGTGTTTTGTACGGATCTCAGAACAAAGAGCAACTTTTGCCTTATAAAACATTAAGAGACTGGTTTTTATAACCGAAGTGAAGAGTGTTTACAGCGCGGTACGCACTGAGTCCTTATATAAAACAGATACGCTTCGTCTTTAAAGGGTGAAGAAGACAAGAATGGCCCGGTCATCTGGTGAGAATGTCTGATGGTAGGGCTGTAAAGGAAGTATTTGTGGGGAAACCGGATGGAAGAAGAAAAGCAGGAAGACCAAACTTAAGGCGGTTAGGCTGTATTGAGAATACATCTGAAGTCGATGGGTGTTAAGAGATGGAGGAAGAAAGCAGAATACGGATTGGTATGGGCTAGCATCCTGAAGGATGCGCTGGTTAAACTGTAAGGACCTTATGCCAAAGACGAAGAAGGAGAAGAAGAAGTGGAGGAAGAAGAAAACGGCGTTACCTGCGTATCTCTTGTCCTACGAAAGCCGCAAATCTGCTGCAGACTTTTAGGTGCTGCTGAGCGGGTCCCAGATTTGTCTGGGCGCTCTGAACAAGAAAGAATTCTGCTCCTGCCGGGGTCCAGCGCACATCCCAGACACTATACTGACTGAGCTATACCGAGTGTGTAACACAGGCCTACTTGTAATGCAGAAGCGCTGTCAGAGATGGAAGTGCGGTTATTAAAACTAATTCGAGACAACTGTGTCGTTGTGAGAAGCTAATAATCGTTGAACCATTGCAGAGATTCCCCTCTCTGTGTCACCCCGCAGGTTCATCACCGTGTTCACAACAGCCCGACACTTGTCCCTGCCCTGTACCTGCCGAATGCAGCTTTCAATCACGGACTATTTCTTTGGGATTCACAGCAGTTATTTAGAACTTAATTTAATTGAAATCATGTGTGTCTATACACGAAGTTGTTAGTAATAATTATGCAGGGAGGCAGTGGTTTTTTTATGACTATGGGGCGTAAGAAACACAATGGTTGAATGTTGCAAGTCAACGGAGTTAATATCAAACGTAACCGGAGTTGCGGGAGAGATGCGAGTTTAAGTATGCCACCGCTGTTTGGTCTTTAGAAAATGCTTACATGCCTTTCAAAAAAAAAAAAAAGGTATATTTCTTTTTAAAAACATTCAAATATATCATCACTAGTTATTTTTTATATTGTATAAAAGCACGTTCATCTTACCGCATTACGTGCTGATACCAAACAAATTTTATTTTAACCAGCAATTTAAACAAGATAATCACGTGTCCAGAAGTAATGCATCGTCATCGGAGAAAATTCCAGCGAGCTTATATGAATGTTCAACACTTTTGATGCTTCTTTATGAATGTCTTTGGAACTGAGACCCCGGCGTCTTACGTTTCAGCGTCTTTGAGCACGTTGCGTGGCGCATGTCTGTTCGAACAAAAGCGTCTCCATGAAGTAAAAGCAGTTCGTTGTATTAAGGCAAACAAGAATTGTTCGGGCAAATGTATCTGATATCTAGCTGTTGTCTTCCATATGTGTATTTTTATTTGGATATTTGGTTATTAGGGAATCCTTGGAAAAAATATATGATGACTTTGTTACAGTTGATGTATTTGTAACAAATAACAAGGACGCCAAGTTGTACGAAGTGGGCAACAAGAAATCCTCGCTTTGGCGGGCTAACCCTGAGGCTGTGTACATAATTCGTGTTTGATTTTAAAAATTATGTTACAATAATTATGTCTTAAATATAACATAACATTGTTTGCAGCTGCATTTATAGACTGCAAATATAACCACATGTTTCGTGACTCAATCACAGTGTCCTATTTTGTTTTTTTAATCTTATTAATTTTTTTTCGAAATTATACTGTACTGGTCATCAGCCGATTTCAGCGGCTGATTTCTGCTGAAGGGGAAATCACGTAAAAATGTGATGTATCTGTTTCGGTTTTGCGAATTTGAGGGGGCTGCCAGGCTGCTTCCCCCCCTTGGGCGCACCCCTGACTTGTACATCAAATGGAATCCTGGACCCACCGTCTGACTGACTGACTGCCTGACTGACTAACTCCATAGGACAAATTTCTCGAGAAGCCAATAGTTCTTCAGCTAGTAAAGAAACTCCCCACATTTTGTGTAAGCCTAACTGCCGCGTTTAGCAATACTCCCACAAATGGCAAAGATAATATAAAGACACTATAATACTAACGTAAAGTAACTAGCATAAACCCGACTGCAATTGAAGCCGATGTTTTTGGAAACAGTCTTCATAAATATAAATAATATAAATTTTAAAATCTCTGGAAGTACATTTACACTGCTGCTATATACGGGACTTTTTCTGCAAGTGTGAACATCTTCATGATAAGTTATAAATTATATTTCTACCATCTTGTGTTCTTATTCATAACTACTTGCAAACATACATAATGGCGGAAGCACAAGTCTTATCCATCTACATGTAACAAGCAGTCCTTACACATAGCCAGCACAACCTCTTATTGTTACTGACAATAATAGAAATATGGGCTGAGCTGTATAAGGGCTACTTAATAACGAATACAGCTAACGCAACGGGATGCGAGACATGAAAAGATACTCTTACATGTAGTTTGAATATAGATAAATTACTGGGAAAATTAAATAATAGAGGCACGCCAGTAAGGTCGGATAATTTTGGAAGACAAATGATGAAGTAAATAATATTGGCACTTACGATGGGAAACAAAATAAGGAAGGGCCCACAACGTAGGTTTACTGCTTGCAAGTGAAACTGGGTAAGTAGCTAATTTTTGTCACACAGAAAAGCAATACAGAAGACCAAAGAATGCCTTCGAAGGTTTGTCCGCTCGTCACGGGTGAGTAGACGAGTGTTCGTTCACAACCCGTTCACCCGTCGTAATTCCGTGTCACTGAAATTTGAGTGTTAATTATAGCAAAGAAATGTGAATGCGTGCGTTTTGCCTATTGCAAGGCCACCCCAGGGAAAATTAAGTTCTGTGTTTCGGTAAAGAGTTGCAAATGCCCCAGAACTAATCTAGAGCACCGGCCATTACGGCACAACACATAGCTCATCGAAAACCCAAACCAACTCTGTTTTTGAGTTTTGGGCAAAACCAAGTAGGGAAATCCCATCGATCATGGAAAAAACAAATTATCACCTTTGGTAGGATGCAGGGAATCCCATCGTTTAGGGTTTCCCAGATGAGGGGTTTTTTAACCTTTTAAAGCCTAGCGGTAACTTTACGTACGACCAGGTTTAACATTAAAAAATTCTACGTGGTGCCCACATTGCGTTTATGTGTTTTGTACGGATCTCAGAACAAACAGCAACTTTTGCCTTATAAAACATTAAGAGACTGGTTTTTATAACCGAAGTGGAGAGTGTTTACAGCGCGGTACGCACTGAGTCCTTATATAAAACAGATACGCTTCGTCTTTAAAGGGTTAATTATCAACTACCAGGGCACGTGTAACAACACAAAGGGCAAGAAAATTGCCAGAGTAGGTTGGCCACTATAAAAATAGATTTTTGCTCAAATTTTAGTGTAGAATTATCTGCAGTGTTCGTGTGGGGTTGGTAAAGCGAATGACTTGGGCCTCGAGGGGCAAGAAAAATTGCCGTAACCTCTGTGATAGTGGGCGGAGTTTAGACGAACGGAAACTATGCAGAAATACTGTGAGAACTGTAAGGGATCAAGCGTTTATTGTCAATTAAATTATGTTTTGCACTTTTTCACGATTCTCAATATAAAACAACTTATTTCTTCAAAATATAAAGTATTTCTGTTTTTCGAAAAATCTCCAACTTCTAAGACAACGTATAAGGTAGTCTCAAAATAATATAAAAACATGCCACGTAACCTTCGTGATACGTCAAAAGCACTAAAGCTGATCTTCGCCTGTATAAACTCTTGTCATTCGCCAGGAAGAGAGGAGGAGAGGAGAGGTCGTGTTATCTGGTTTGTGCAGCTCCCTGACTCAATTCTCTCCCCCGCTTCTATACTTGTTGGAGCATTGTTGTGTTGTTTCTTATAAGAGTGTCGCTATAGTAACAGACCCATTCTTTAAGAGAGGTTCACTTCGTCACTTGACATTAAGTAATGTAATAACATTTCTAATTTTCTTTAGGCTTATATTTACCAAGTTCGTGCAATAAATCGCAAAGGTGTGAAAAGTGTAATGTAGGACGCCGTGCATTCTGAAGCCAAAATTCTACATGAAGATGAGTCATGGAACATGTAGTTATATTCGTATGTATATAAATAAAGTAGCGGTCACTGTTATGCTGTACTTACAACATGATTTTTATAACATAATTTTTAAAATCAAATACAAATTATATATAGCCTCAGGGTCAGCCTCCCCCCACCCAAGAAAACATTCTGGATGCGCACTTATGTCTGTCATTAATTGATTCCACGCCGTCATTCACACAGCAAGCCGGAATTTTATTACGTCTAACACGTAGCATGAGTGAAATAAGGTGTTGGCGCATCGAACGAATTTTAGTTGTGTAATTAATGTTGAAGAATCAGAAATAAAATGCACTTTCCTACGATATACCCTGTATAGAATATCACTCTAACTGTGGAAAATATCTCTACAGGTTTCAAAGGTGGAAATATAATAAATGATGAATGTAATGGTAAAAATAATAAATACACTTTACTACATTTTTGTTTCAGAAGTAAGTGATTCTGTTCCACGTAATTATCTGAAATTATATTTAAATCTGGAGCTCTAGTCTCCCTGACTGCTGTATGTGCAGGGCTGTCGGTTAATGCTGGGTATTTAATTAGTCACGGGATATGTAAATACGAATTCTTGAAGACGTTGCTGAACGTTGGAAGGCAATATGAAAATGTGGCTTAAAAGCAGGGCGGGAGACTTAAGACAGGATTCGTCTTCCTCACGAGGGAGTTCCACTGGTGTTCTGTCGTGATCGAGGGAAATGGCCTGTCAAATCCAATGAGGCAGGGAACATCCAGAGTGGCCAATTGCCTGTTAGCTTGTCAAGGACTGTGCTTTGTGGAGTTACTTAGGGTGTAGGATGAATTAAATTTGTCTGAGCTCACTGACACACACACACACACACACACACACACACACACACACACACACACACACACACACNCACACACACACACACACACACACACACACACACACACACACACACACACTTTACACCGTATAATATGACACAAAATTGCCAAAGTTTCGAAAGTGCTGCCTTCACCTGGATCTTCATTTTCTACCCTGAAATTTGAGGTAACACTTTCATCCAAAACGTCGATAAATATATACTAATACGGCGTCATATCACACAAGACTACCCTTTATAGTCACTGTCCCATGTCAGTTAAATCTGATAGGAGGAACGTTTTAAAAGCGTGTCAGCTACTTTATGCTAAGTAATAGGGTGAACCAGTGTTGACTCCGTTGTAAGCAGTGACTGCAGTTCTTGTGTTACGTCGTTTCGTGTTGTGTTGTGTTGTGTTGTGTTGTGTCGCGTTATTGAAGCTGCTTCTCTTCCAGCCCTTTCACTGTTGTTCTTTCAACTCAGAGATAATTATTGTAAGACGTTCGAGAACTGTACAGTAGCTTTTGTCTCCCTAAAAAGTGGACAGGCAGTGATACCAACATCAAACCACGAACAACTTTTTTCGTCTCAATACAATTTTCTTTTTATCTTCTGTTCTTACTTTTCTTCCATTCTTTTGGCTCGAAAAGAAGCATTATCAGTGTCTCATTGTTAGAACTCCCGACTTGATCATAACAGTGAATTGCTTATTGAACTTGTGTCTGGTCTTAACAATATATAATGATTTTTTTTAAACTTGGACTTTTTCTTCTTACGTGCATATTTTTAATGTAGGTGTGCTGAAATCGGTTTTAAGAAAATGTCAAATGGGTGACAAACGTTGACTTGAAAGAACTGAATTCCCGCTGACAACTCGACTGCTTTAGGAGAAAAGTTAATATTATTCTGACTGGCAGTAAACCCAACATCTGATGTGCATGTACATACACTAATATAGCGTCCGTTGATGTTGCAGTTATCAAAATTATTTTTTTTATCAAAAGCGTGAAATTTAAGGCGGAAATAATTTTTGTGCATGTGCAACATTTCGTGCCCGTGAAAACAAATTCTGCAAAAAAAAGTTTAATTACTTTGAAACGTGAAAACTTCTAAAAAATAAGAGTTGCTTGCATTTGTGCTAGCGTATGGTAGGCAATACAGTACCGGTGTGCAGTGAACGGTGCTGCTATCTGGAGGTACGGTAAGAACAGTTTTCTCTAAATTTGGACCCTGCTGTACTACCGTTTTTTTTCTGTCGGTTTGTGCACATACCCGTAACTGCTGCCAGATAAATATGACTGCTAACATTAGACTATATAAAACCAGTTGAACTCCTTATTCTATGGGTGAATAAGGGGAGGAGTGATTGGATTGTAATAGCTCAGGCAGACATGTGAATGTCTGAAGACTGGGATAGTGGACAGCCATGATCACCACAGCTGCGTATTATTGCTTCGGGGAAACAGACTAATTGTGAGCACCATACTGCACAAATCAATTGTGTGGGTATAAATGCAGAGGTGCTTAATATTAAAGCGGTTGGTGCTTATAGAAACCACGTACGTTTAAGGCTAAAATTTACTGATTCCACTCAGGGTTTATAAACGGAACTCGACATTTGTCACATGTGAGCCACTTGTCACATGTAAGCCACGGTCACATAGAAGCCACTTGTCACACGCAAGCTACTTGTCACATGTAAGCCTCTTGTCACATGTAAGCCACTTGTTACGCGTAAGCCACTTGTCACATGTAAGCCACTTGTCACATGCGAGCCTCTTGTCACATGTAAGCCACTTGTCACATGCAAGTCACTTGTCAGATGTGAGCCACTTGTCACACTCAGCCGCTTGTCACATGTGAGCCACTTGTCACATGTAAGCCACTTGTCACATGCGAGCCTCTTGTCACATGTAAGCCACTTGTCACATGCAAGTCACTTGTCAGATGTGAGCCACTTGTCACACTCAGCCGCTTGTCACATGTGAGCCACTTGTCACATGTAAGCCACTTGTCACATGCGAGCCTCTTGTCACATGTAAGCCACTTGTCACATTCAAGTCACTTGTCAGATGTGAGCCACTTGTCACACTAAGCCGCTTGTCACATGTGAGCCACTTGTCACACTAAGCCGCTTGTCACATGTGAGCCACTTGTCACATGTAAGCCACTTGTCACATGTGAGCCACTTGTCACAAGTGCTTACGCCAGTGACGTGTATTCTTGACATTACGGGTTCAAATCTCTGTTGTTTTGCCGTCTATACGGGCTGAGATATTTAATAGTTTTTCTCAGTCCCTCCAGGCAAATACCAATTTATTAATTTATGTTAAGCCACAGTCGCTTTATCCTGCTTAGTATGCACCATGCTACCGGTTTATGCTGTATGCTCTTGTCTAGTCGTGCCAGAGTGATTGTAATGAAGGTATCAGCATGCAGCTCTGTGGCACCATGATGTTGGCGCCTGCTGTTTTGGGCGGGGGGGGGGGGGCTGGGGGCGGCGGCTGTGGCCTGTTCGACGTGCTGTACCTCTGCTTGCATGGACAGTCTCAGTGAAATCACTAAGAGAGGGATGTCCAATCCCGGGCGTCATGTCGCCGTGGCCACTAAGTTTTATACTGTGACGCCTAGGTCTGTTTGTCCTCAGTATGGGACAGCCTTCGTTTTGCCCTCCTGTCGCCTAGAATTTTGTGGTAGCTTCCAGATTTTTCGCGTATTTTTTCACCCCAGCGCTAGGGTCTCTGATGTCCCGGCCTAGGCTCGAACCAAGCATGTCCCGAATAAAATTCCGGATATTTACAGCTATATTAAGCTGCTGGATAACGGCGTCGTTCAGGAAACCAGAAAAATGAAAAAATTAGGGACTGTACCACCAGATTTAATATCTCAATAAACTTTCTGGCGTTTTTAATAACGTTCTTATTTCAGCATATTAAAGCATACACAGGCGAAACTATAGGCCTGTGTGTGTGTGTGTGCGTGCGTGTGTGTACAATACGAATGCTCGAAGTTGCTATACAAAAAATAAATTAAGGAACGGACTGTGTCTACCTATATGATTTCTGCACGCTGTTATTTCCATATAAGCACTCGTACTTGGTCCATTCACATTTAACGCACATTCAATTTATTTTTCGATCCTTTTCGATATTTATGACAAGAATGACATCTGTTTATTGGGTTCCTTTCAAAAACACGAACTATTGAAGAGAGTGGAACGACGTAAGTTTGATGTGAGGGGATGACCGAGCAATTAATTCTGTGTACGTAGAAATGCTTAAATAAAGGCAGACTTTGAATGCGAATTTTTGTGCTTCTGTACGTGGAATTTTCAATGAAATAAAGCGCATTCTACATACTGGACTTTTTAAATAAATTAAATAAGGGTGGAGGAAACATATGAACAGGAGGTTATAGACAGGTTTTTCTCTTGTAACTAGTATAAAGCTCGTTGAAACTTGAACGGGAAAACCTGACAATTCCGTTTTCTAGGTCTGATTTCCACAGATGACTCTTCCAGTGATCCACAGTTATACGACGTGCATTTCTGTTCTGCACAAATACTGCGGAGTCACATTTTGAGTGCGCATTCATTCTGTGAGCTTCAGAAGCACATTTGGTTGGCTACTAGAGGTTGTGTTGTCACTCCAAATTACCTTCTTACCGGCAAAGTCGAGGAAACAATGTCGACAGGATCATAGGTACGTCTCGACTGATAGGGTTATTTCTTTATACACAGATCACCTCCCCTCAAGTCTTTAAACCCCAGTGATTGCTGTGTTTGGGCCCACAACAGATTTTAACATTGGAGCATCTACATTCTGTCCACACAATGTATTCACGTGTCTCATGTAATTCTCACCACAAAGTTACAACTGACGGAACAGCTTTTGGGCGTTCGCCACGAAGGAATAAAAGGATGCCCTGCGTGACGATCATGTTCTTTCTTTCGTCTGTCTGTCTGTCTGTGTCTGTCTGTCTGTCTGTCACTGACCCAGTATCAGCGACTAAACGGCTTTGTGCAAATCGGTACGTGGGTTGTACAAAAATAAATAAATAAACACACAAATATAAAACTGGCGAGAAAGCAAGATTTTCATGAAAATTGGCTCAGTAAGAGTCATGCTTGCTTAAGGGCATACATTAGTTTCTACCTTAATTTCAATATTTCTTTGCCGATTTGGGTAAAATTCTTTAGACGCATCTCCATGTCATGACGTCGAACATTTACACATTCCTTGAAAATCGGTGCATTTTAAGCCGCCATGCTTTACTTGGTCGTAAACGAAAATTTCGCCCCATTCTCTAAGTTTTTGACCGATTGGTATAAAATTCGGTACCGGGGGAGGGGGGTGTCACAGAAACGTATTAAGATGTTGTGAGTTTCACGAAAATCGGCGTAATACTTTATTTATTATTATTATTATTATTATTATTATTTCTTACTGCAATTGGGTTTTCACCCGGTGGCAGCAGTCTCACACCAGTACAGACACCACAATACAATAACACATACATAAACGGAACATAAGGAACGTAAATAAATTTATATCCGAACTTTCCGCATTTATTTTCCGATTTGACTGAAATTCGGTGGAGGTTATGAACACAATGCTACTGGGTGTTGGTGAGTTTCATGAAAGCGGCACTGTGAGGACCGTCGAGCTGTGTGTAAAGCCTTTGTAAAGCATATGCACTACGTCACAGAGCACACCATTTGCAGTCTTGGTGTAATGGAGGCGGAGTGTGTTCACCGCGCGGTCCGAACCGAGGTTTTAATATAATTCAGGTTATGTTCAGTCTTGAAAGTGCGGGATTTTTCTGTTTTTGTCCTCCAGTGAATGGTAAGGTTTCTCTTATATTGAGTCCTTGGACAGAGCTGCTTACCATCTGACGACGGAAGTACGAAGCATGTCCGAAACATTGTTATTGATAAATAAGGAGCCAGTATGTACAGGTAAATAGGAAAGAATAACGTAGCAGCATGTTCTTATGTATTTCTGATTTATTTCACGACACTTTCTCTAACGCACAGTGTATGTCGTCCAGTGGTGGTACGATGAATGGAGAGTGAATTGGAAAGCACGTGCAAGGAAGCAGTAGGGCCAGAATTTTAAACACAATCCCGGCATTTTCCTATAATAGGTGAGTTAACTCTTGTTGGAATACTTCGACTTTGAAACTGGAGGCAGCAAACTTCTTCGAAACGTCCGTAACTACCATTCGACACTGCTTAATATCACAGTAGGCTCGAATCTACAATTTCGCTATGGATAGCCGAAACCCAGGTTTGAAGCCAGGACGTTTTTATGGGGTTGGAGTGGTAATCACTGTACCGCTATGTACCGCTATATCTGATAGTAGTAATTGTCTGTCAACACATACGGAAGTTTAGTGTGCCTGTGTTCTCCAACCATTCGAATCACCAACACCTTTTCCACTTATTCTTTCTTCCATCTTCCCCGTGGGCGCCAATTTAACACTTGGCTGACGATTCGAGGAAATCCAATTAAGAGTGAACACTGGCAAAATTCAGAGGGTAACACAATACCTCACACACACATTCGTGGTGGCTCCTTATTTGAAGACTTGCCGTGGCTCTTTCTTAAATAAAATAGCATTTACCCTGCTGCTTCTCTGTTACAGCCCACAATACACGTGTTATGGAGCTGCACGTCTGAGGTAAATCCCTGAACACTGGATCGTTAATTTTGTGTTTGTGTGTGCTCCTTTTCGTTTTTATTCTTTCGGGGGTTTGTCTCCTCCTTGTGTCCTATAAATTTTGAAATCCGTGTTTCTGTATATTGCAGTGGCCTTAATAATACTAGTATTAATAATAATAATGCAGTAGAGCATCGATTATCCGAACCGCCACCACCCCCTCGGGGGGGGGGGGCGCCGGGTGAAGGGGGTGGGGGTGGGGGGGGGGACGGGGAGGAGACAAACCCCCGAAAGAATCAAAACGAAAAGGAGCACACACAAACACAAAATTAACGATCCAGTGTTCAGGGATTTACCTCAGACGTGCAGCTCCATAACACGTGTATTGTGGGCTGTAACAGNCGAGTAAAAAATTTTTATCTTTGAAGCTACGTAAAACAAATAGGTCAGTTACAAATAAATTTAGTTTCGTCGTTTCGCAGTCCTTCCCTCTTCTACCTACTCGCAGTAGGTGTAGAGTTTGTTTTCACTTGATCACACTCAAACACACACCACAGTCGGTAGGACTCCTCTGGACGAGGGATCGGCCCGTCGGAGAGACTACCTAACAACACGAACACTGTACAAGACGGGATTCGAACCCACGATCCCAGCTAGCGCTAGGCCGCAGACCTACGCCTTAGACCGCGCGGCCACTGGGATCGACCAATAAATTTAGTATGCATCATTATTTCAATATTTTCCGGTTATCATTCACAAATCATTTCCTAAATCTATTATTTGACGATAATATTCCGTATTTCAGAACACTAAATGCTCAAAAATATAACCACGGCAGTGAAGTTTTGACCACACTGGTCAAAACTTCACACTGACACACAACGTGAGTTGAAGTTTCAGCTGTGCCCCTGCACTTCCTACACACAGAACTGTCAATCAGCCCAATTATGCAGAGATGTTTTCTCAGGGTGCTCTCTCCAGTTAAAAGGCCAGTAACTGTCCCGGATTTCGTCGCATTGAAAGAAAATAGCCCAGTCTTAGCAGCGAGTCTGGAGATCAATTCTGGATCCTGTTTCTGTTATTACTGTGTTAATAGGATATATATTGAAATCATCGCGATGATATCCCTTGTACTAAGTATGATGATAATGCTGAAGATGATAAAAACTAGATGTAATAACAAGAAGACCGATAAACTTCCAGAATAGGCACCAACTTTTGGTTGTTATGAACCTGGTAATGGAAGTTCGGGTTATATAAAGTGCAAGAAATGCCTCGTCTAGCTGGGGAACTGTTAGCTTTAGAAGTAAGGCTTTGATTCGTGGAGGTAATTGGTTAGAACGGAACAGCAACCGCTGCGCGCAACTCCTGTGTTCGCGCCTGAACTCGCTTTTGTCTGCAGGTATTAACCGCGATCAGATAAAACAGAGGCTGCCATAGCTTAAACACAGCTTGGCGTTCGCTTTGTGTCAAGGCGAATATCTCCTGTAGATTCAATTAAGTACAATGAGTGGCGGAAGATACGAAGTGACCCTTCGATTGTGAAGGAAGGCAGATGGGTGTTGTGATGAGGGTCTGTGAGGGTCCGAAACAACTCATTGGTCGCTGGAGATTGTTACTTGCGTGACAGCGTAAACTTCGACTTGAGATGTTGATAATGGGTCAGTCATAGTCGAGGAATCTGCCGTATGACGTGGGCGGTGATAGATAGATGAGACGTGGGGAGTCCAGGTACAGAATGGTTTGTTTGTTAGTTGGCTGACTGCAGGTTCAGACTGCCGTGTGCTGTAGTGCGTCACGATTAAGTGTTTTCTGTGCGGGACATCTGGGATTCAAATCTCGACCCGTAGTCCGGCTGTACTGAGCTCAGTCCGTTCACGGAATGTTGCGATAGTAATTTAAATTAATCCGCGACTTATTACTCGGACGCCATCTCAAATTTCTTGTTCGCTGATTACCTTGCATTCGATCCTATGTATTGTGTGCTACTCACAGTATTAGTTAAATCATAAATAAAGCTGACAAAAATGTTACATGCACACATACATACGCGTTTAAAGCCCAGTGGTTACTGTAGGTACCGCCAGGTTTAACATTCAACAATTCTACGTTCTGCCCACACAGTGTGTTTATGTGTTTTGTGTGGATCTCAGAACAAGCAGCGATTATTTCCCTATACAGCATTAACTGACTGGTTTTTATAACCGAGACGGAGTGTGTTTACTGCGCGGTACGGACTGTAGCCCTTTAAAGTCCAGTGGTTACTTTATGTACCGCCAGGTTTAACATTCACAAATTCTACGTTCTGCCCACACAATGTATTTATGTGTTTTGTGTGGATCTCAGAACAAACAGCGATTATTTCCCTATACAGCATTAACTGACTGGTTTTTATAACAGTGACGGAGATAGTTTACTGCACGGTGCGAGCTGAATCTTTAAATATAATTCAGGTTAACCTAGTCTCTAAACCTTTACTGGATCGTCACCCTGTGTTACCTGACTTGAAATGAAAGACCTTGACACTTAATCCAGAGATTTTCGGTTGTTTCACAGAGTAAGTAACTGTAATTCTCTTGCATTTTATGAACCAGTTAACTTTATCGTAGATATGTAATGTGTTTTCTATGAGGTAAGAACTGAGCTTTGGTGTATTTTTCACGTCAGCTTCATCTTTAAGATAGAGTGGTTTTATCCCACTTTCGCTTACATTTCTAACACTGAGACAAGTACTGTATATGGCACTGGATCCTCACGAAACTAACTGCATAAATATTGAATAGTGGGTCTGTTTAGTGCTTATGTCCAGCAAAACATAAGCAAACCATGTATTACAATCTAGTTTCCACGGGCATTAACATACTCACAAATTCCCCTTTGTTAGTGGCACATTTGCTTTGTCCCTGTCCTTTTCATATTAATATCAATCACCTTGTTCTCTGTGTCCCTTGGCAAGTCAATTCCCACCAGCAACTTACAGCCACGTTCCCATGTGACAGGCTATAGGCTACGGAATATTGGTTGTCAGAAATTAATAGCTCTGCTGTGCCCTACAATTTATGTTGGCTGTCACTTACCTCAGACATTCAGTTCCAATACACATCACCCATTGCCTTCTAAAGTGACTATGTTTGTGCCGTATTTAACTCTTCAAAGACGAAGCGTATCTGTTTTATATAAGGACTCAGTGCATACCGCGCTGTAAACACTCTCCACTTCGGTTATAAAAACCAGTCTCTTAATGTTTTATAAGGCAAAAGTTGCTGTTTGTTCTGAGATCCGTACAAAAGACATAAACGCAATGTGGGCACCACGTAGAATTTTTTAATCTTAAACCTGGTGGTATGTAAAGTTACCGCTAAGCTTTAAAAGGTTAAGCAAGCAGGAGTAGTCGTTCTTCGCCCTTGGTACGGTTGCTTTATTTGTCAGTAACAAAATGTATAGAGTAGTTGAAAACAATTGAAGAAGGGATCACACGCGAATTAAGGAATTAAAATGTACTCATACAGCAGTAGCGACTAGGCTGTGGGCTGTACCGTCTGGGTTTCTAATCCCGGTAGAAGCAAGAGAGTCCTCTTCTGAAAAATGTCCAGACCGGTTCCGAGGCCTGGAGGGTTAATAGCCTAGTCATCGGCATTTGATATTGCATGTCCTCGTGGAATATTAACCCTTTAAAGACGAAGCATATCTGTTTTATATAAGGACTCAGTGCGTACCGCGCTGTAAACACTCTCCACTTCGGTTATAAAAACCAGTCTCTTAATGTTTTATAAGGCAAAAGTTGCTGTTTGTTCTGAGATCCATACAAAACACATAAACGCAATATGGGCACCACGTAGAATTTTTAATGTTAAACCTGGTGGTGCGTAAAGTTACCGCTAGGCTTTAAAAGGTTAAGGATTTGGGAATCATTATGAATGGCCAATTAGAAAGGAGAAAACAGCTGTGTTTATTTTAGATTCTGTCCAAAATCAATGATTTATAGAGACACTTTGTGGTCTTAGCAGACAGACAGGTGTCTACACACGGGACACTTCGTAGCAATAGAAAGAAAACGACAGGTGCTGAACGCTGTGTGCAGTGCAATGTGTTTATATTTGGCCAATCAAGAGAGTCGACTGCACCGATCATGGCAAAACAATTTTGGAATAAATTCAGATTGTATAATTAATTCATGGCATTACATAAAATTAAAGTCCATCACCGAAATAACAACAGCTTTGTAATGAAACGCATCTTGAGACAGTTGAATTCTATCCGGCTTGTCGGTACGCCCTTCCTTGAGACAGGTTTGTGGATTAGTCTGATAATATGATGGGCCGGGTTAGCTCAGTAGGTATAGCGACTCGCTACGGGCTGGACTGTCCAGGGATTGAATTCTGGTGGGGGCGAGATTTTTCGCACCCGTCCAGACCGGCCCTGGGACCCACGCAGCCGCCTCTACAATAGGTACCGGGTCTCTTTCCCGGGGGTAAAGCGGTCGGGGCGTGGGGCTAGCCACCCCACGCCCTTCTAGCGCCGAGGCTAGCGAAAGGGTGGGGCTACACGTGTACTCCTCCTTGGGCCTTACACGCCTGTATACGGATACCTTACCTCTTTTCTACCTGATAACAGGTGACTAAAAATGTCCTTCTAAAGTGTTAAATGGTAAAGGACTGGCACCATGATTCAAAATGAGCCTCGGTCTTCTTGTGGAGGTTCAGCTCCGCCGTTTCTTATGTTTGGGGTGTGTTCAGTTCTTGAGACCTATCCAGTTCAAGGTAGTACGGTCAGTTTATAGACTTGATGCTATGTCGTTGGGTAAGTGGCTGCCGGCGTTTCGGCAGAAAGTAGTGCTTTTGTATTCAAAGGTCAAGCAGTGTAAGATTCTTCTTGAACTGCTTGACCCAATGTCACGTCCTCAGAAACACCGCTGTGAGAACCTCAAGACTTGTTAATAAGTGAAACACAGCTGTATAGCAAACGCAGTCCTTCCCTCTTCTACCTGTTCACAGCAGGTGTCGATGCTGTTTATTTTCATTTGCTCACATTCAAACACACACCACAGTCGGTAGGACTCCTCTGGACGAGGGATCGGCCCGTCGCAGAGACCTCTACCTGACAACACAAACACTCTACAAGAGAAAAAATCCATGCCCCCCGTGGGATTCGAACCCACGATCCCAGCAAGCGCTCGGCCGCAGATCTACGCTTTAGACGGCGCGGCCACTGGGATCGGCTGCATAGCAAACACCAAACAGACCCTAGGTCCAGTTGTTTTGTCCACTGATGTTCCTCCAGGCTGCTCTTGTAGATTTCTTGCAACAGTTTTCACGTCACATTGTGAAACTTGAAAGTCCGCAACTTATACTGCATTTACAAATATCCTATCACAATCAGAGATGAATTGCTTAACTCAGTGTTATAGAAATATTTTTGAAAGCGAGTTTATGTTACGTGAAGTTTTAATTTTCATTTTATTTTCTACGTGGGGCACCAAGCGGCTGATTGGACATCGCAATTCTTTGTTACACAAAAACGCTTCTCGCCACGTGATTGACACATGAGAGCGCTCTATTTTTTTCCCCTATCACAATCCACTCTCCCTCCGCCCCCCCGCCACTCCCTTCACTCTTCTACGAACCCCATCAATTGTATTTTCCTTTTATAAGTGAAAGCTATTCAACCACTGGACATTTTGTCGCACCACAGATCACGCCGACACTGAAGCGCTCAGTGGTGCAGCCATCCCGCTCAGGGACTCTTCATTGCACAAACTGTGTCAGCTGGTTGTGCGTACCGCGTAACTTGCCATCGAGGTCTGCTTTTTAACCGTGCGGTTTGATGAGAAAAAGCAGAACGTATTTTTGCTTTCCTTCATTAAAATTTCTGGTGTTTTTCATTAAATCCATTTAAAAGCTTGGTAAAAGAGTGAAGTAAATTTCACGCTGTAATCTGTCATGAAGGCACAGAGGGGTTGTAGAGGTATAGCTATACTCTTTCTTGAACCTCAGAGTTGTTTGGGGGTGGGTGGTCAACGCCACGCCCCGGCCGCTTTGCCCCCAGGGAAGAGACCCGGTATCCATTGAACAGGATGCTGGGTGGGACCCAGGGCCGGTCTGGATGGGTCCGGAAAATGTTGTCTCTGCTGGGATTCCCTTCCTGTTCAAAGTTTGGTACAGAATTGTTTTCCGCGCATTTTGAAATGGTGTTTTATGGACTGTATTTTTTGTGTCGCAATTGAGGAAATATCCGTGTTATTCCGCTGTTTGTTTCTACACGCGGAGTTAGATGAAGCTTTATGAACGCTCAACATCAGCATTAGAGTGAACTGAGTAGTCACGCTGAGGTGTGGGCCACTTACCCCCCCCCCCCCCCCCCGCCACCGGGCAAATAACCGCATGAACTCCTTGTACAGGAGGGTGATTCGTCCCCAGAGCGGGTCTGGTCATCCTGGAGGAACAAATTATCTCTTGATTCTTGCACGAGTCAAAACTTTGTTCCGCGGTCCTTTAAAGCCCGCAGCCCAGTCACTATACCAACCGAGCTAACCCAGCTCCCCCGTAATGCACAGTGCGTGTCCATGAAGGAGCTGCTGTCTGCCGTACGTACGCCTGCAAATAAATGCAAGTGTGTAAATTCATTGTGTGAGTGGCATTGTGTGTTACGCCCGGATCAATAGCCGCTATTTACTCTCCCCACTGTGAAATAAAATAGTTGACGAGTACAGTGTTGCAGGTCTGCGTACAGTCCATGTAGCGTAGCTGTACAGTCGTGTGTAGCGTAGCTGTACAGTCCGTGTAGCATAGCTGTACACTAGTCTGTTTCCGTATTCGTAGTCTGTGTACCGTAGTCTTAAGAGTCCGTGTAGCGTATTCGTAGTCTGTGTACCGTAGTCTTAAGAGTCCGTGTAGCGTAATCATAGTCTGTGTACCGTAGTCTTAAGAGTCCGTGTAGCGTAGCCGTAGTCTACGTATCGTAGCCTTAGAATTCGTGTAGCGTAGCCATATTCTCTGCAGCGTAGCCGTAGCCTGAGCAATTGTAGCCTTACACTGCATGTAGCGTATCCGTAGTCTGTGTGCTGGAGCCTTAGAGTCTACGTAGTGTAGCCGTACAATGTGATAAATGCCTAGCGACACTGACAGTCTTACTGGCAACGCCTTCAGTAGCGGGCTGTGGTTCATTAATGACAATGTACGTACAGATTCGCAAAGGATGGGCAGAAGTTGCATGCTTTTCTTCGGATTGTTTCTGAACACTTTGTATCTTTCGCTTACCTGATGATTATTAGCGATATCGACAGGTTAATGCTGTTTACAGAAATAATCGTTGCTTCTTCAGACCAGTGAATGTTGAAGCAGGCGGTATGCATCTTTGGCACAATGCTTCTTCACCTACTAAAGACTGACTGGGTTCAGAAATCAGTCCTTAAATGCTTAAGGTACCGTACCAACGATGAACTTTAACATGAATTATATTTAAAAACCCAGTCCGTACCGCGCAGTAAACACACTCCGTCTCGGGTTATAAAAACCAGTCAGTTAATGCTGTATAGGGAAATAATCGCTGTTTGTTCTGAGATCCACACAAAACACATAAACGCACTGTGTGGGCAGAACGTAGAATTTGTGAATGTTAAACCTGGCGGTACATAAAGTAACCACTGGGCTTTAAAGGGCTACAGTCCGTACCGCGCAGTAAACACACTCCGTCTCGGTTATACAAACCAGTCAGTTGATGCTGTATAGGGAAGTAATCGCTGTTTGTTCTGAGATCCACACAAAACACATAAATACACTGTGTGGGCAGAACGTAGAATTGTTGAATGTTAAACCTGGCGGTGCTTGGGGTTTAGAGGGTCAAGGGTCTCATGTTTGGCTTCAAGATGTGGATGAAATAAGTAAAATATGATCATGTTAATATGTCTTTATGTGGTTTAGTACAATTTTACATTACGATTTTCTTTAAATTGCACAACACAATATGGGCTTTAATTAATTATATATTCAACTATCAATTCGTTTATTCTGCACGCTGCAGTTTCCGCTACATTTTACACTTGATACTTACAATTACGTACAGTAATGCTCAAGAATATGGTAGAGCGAAAGGAACAGTAGGAATGACGAAGAAACTGAGAGATGAAGTGGAGGCTTAATACATCTGTGTGGCACAGACACGTGAACTATATACAGGCGCATTATATTCATGTAAAACCCCTTCCCTAAATAATTCTAATACTGTACATTACACAGACCGACTTTTGCAGCGCTGTATGACACAAGCGTCTAGCCCAGTGTTTCTTTAACTATTAGATGCCATCTCACCTAACATTCTCAAATACGCTAATTTATCTTAGGTTTCAGGCTTTTATTTCGGTGACGCTCAATTTTGTGGCCTTACAGGTTATGACACTGTGCAGTTTGGTACACTCTGCATACAGTTTGCCTCACCAACCCTCTAGCTAGGTGAGTATGAACCTTTTGAAGGAATACATTTTATCGATTTTCGGTACGGAGTATTTATATATATATATATGTATGGTTTATATATATATATGTATGGTTTAATTCAATGGCGCTGTCGGTCCCGACTTCGCAGCATCAAGCGACAGGAGGGTTGTTAGAGAGTGACATGTAACGTATGCGAAACGAGGTGGTAATATCATAATTGAGGGACGATCGCGGTATTTCCCTGGAGGACTAAACGAACAGCACAAAGTACCAGTCACAATACAGGGTGTTCAAATTGAAAATCGAATTTAAAGCGTCAGAAGTCGGGAGAATCAGTGCTTGAGCCAACCTGCCGAGTTTTAGCCCTGATCATGGAAGCAGTAACTTTCGTCCGAAAGGGTGGTACGTACCCACCACACTACTGCACGGTGTCGTGACGCTGCAGGCCACAATGTGGACGCTCTATCAATTTTTGTTGTACTATCATTTCATACTATTTCACTGTGTTCGGTGGTTTGTTATGTGTGACATGTTAAGACAGGCTTAACACAAGGTGATGCAGGCCATTGGGTTTGTCACTTCGTTTGCAGCATCGCAGTGTGCCTGGGTGACGTCTCAGATTTTAACTAGAGAACGGTGACGAAAATATGCACGTGATATTTCCTGTTTTTCACTAATAATAGTGTTTATGGAAAATGAAATAAGTTTGTTATTATTATTATTATTATTATTATTATTATTATTATAAAGTACAAGAGCGCGCACACATATTTAATACTGTCATTATTACACACTTTGGCTGAATTTTCAATTACACGCTTTCGGCATTTGTGTTCTGTTTACGCCAATTATCATACCTACGCAATTCATTTGTTCTTGTTTGTTTTCCCCCACGGGAACTAATTTTTGAATTGTAAAAGAGCAGTGATTTCTTTCACATTTTTTACACGGTGAAAACACTGCAGAGCATAAATTACGCCAGTAAATGCAGCACGTCATATCGGTCACTGTAACCCCACTCTCAGATTAAACTATCGGAATGTCCGGGATTGTGTCTAATGCTGCGTCCAAAATTAGTTTTCCTCACAGATTTACAAAGAGAAAGTATGATTCTCCGAGCCGATTTTGACGCTCCTTTAATCGTGCTAAGTGATTGGTCTTCATACGGCGTGTGCTGTACCCAGCTGAACACAACGTGTCGGAACTCGGATCTGAGTGTGTCCTGAAGTGAAAAACGACACATGTTCTCTTACAGATGTTTTAGACAGCACCAAATATGACAATGAGATGCTTATAGGCAAAAGAAATGTCAAATTAACTGAATCAAAATCCAGTGTTTGACAAAGGTGTAATATTTCTATTCCCACTGAATTTGCTGCTTTTATTGCCATTTGCTTTCATATAACTTTCTTAAATACGCGTATGATGCAGTCTAATGTGAGGCGGAACTAAAGATGGTCTGCATTTTCACAACATAGAATTGTTATAGTAATATAATTTTATAAAGGTAAAGGTAAAGCGGTCCCATTGCAGGCCTGGACAGGCCCTTAGGGTTCCAGGAGGTTGAGGCTCCCAGATTTCTAGACAGTCGTCATATGAAAGTGGTAGGTTGTCAGCCATACGCACCGGCCGCCTTTACCCCGCAGGAGATATTCCTGGTACTCATTTCTGTTAGAGGCTGAGTCGACCGACAGGATTATGCTAATGAAAAAATCCACTGACACTATCGGGATCAAACCCGCGACCTGCCGGTTTGTGGCGCAGTGCTTCAACCAACTGCGCCACCGAGGCCCCATTATAAGTTTATTGTTATACTAAATACCAGATGGTGATCAGTTCCATAGTACTTGGCAATGTGCAGAAATCAATACATGAAATAATACAGAGAGAAATACATTTTTTATGTCCCTGTGTTTTTCCTTAGCTTTACTTGCAAACGGCAATTAAATTATATGGCCCCATTTGAATTTCGTCTAAGTTATATTTGGTGCTTTCATTCTCTGAAACATAAAGTATTCTGAGACCATAACTGCTTGGTGAATTCACGACAGAAATTGCAAAATTGAGGCCAATATGCTCTCTGTATAACAGTCAGACATCTTAAGGAGTTCTCAGGAATTTTAAATTTGGCAAGGTTACTAAAGTGTTCCCACTTATCTCAACGTAATTAGAGTCAACTTGTCAAGATTATGACTTAAGATTGCGTGAAACATCAGATCTTTGTGCTTATCGTCTCTTACATGAAGTGAATCTCCTTCTAAACTAAGAACGTAGTACGAAACGGACTGCGTTGTTTTAGTAAGGATGAAACTCGTGTTCAAATGGAAGCTTGTTAAAGTTACGAGTCCTATAGACACGCCCATTCCAGAAAATTTGTTTTCACCGGGAAGCGTATATAGTAGGGCCATGTGCCAGGACTTCATGTCGCTGGAATGTTAACCGTTTAAAGACGAAGCGTATCTGTTTTATATAAGGAATCAGTGCGTACCGCGCTGTAAACACTCTCCACTTCGGTTATAAAAACCAATCTCTTAATGTTTTATAAGACAAAAGTTGCTGTTTGTTCTGAGATCCGTACAAAACACATAAACGCAATGTGGGCACCACGTAGAATTTTTTAATAACAAATCTGGTCGTATGTAAAGTTACCGCTAGGCTTTAAAAGATTAATAAACAGGAAATACCATGCTTGCGGTTCGCCATAATAATAATAATAATAATAATAATAATAATAGTAATAGTAATAATAATCCTCTTTCATAATTTATTTCATAGGAAATATCTAATTTCCTTAAGGAATAAAATTTGATGCTCGGTTTTAATTTTATGTGGGCACTGATGCTTAAGTTTTATGGATATTCACTTCTTGAAATTCTGTCGTATGAATTTGTATTTATATGCAGTCTGAATACAAATATAGAATAAATAGAGCAGATGCACCTGTGCGTGTATCCTGTTATTGGACAAATTTAAGAGTAAAATAAGACGAGAGATGCCGTATCGCCACTACATAATGTAAAACCTAAGCCAAATTTATGTTTCGGAACGAAGAGAAAAAATAACAGAAGATGCTGATGTTAGATTTCTTATGTCAGTTACTGGGAACAAATTTACACGACAGCGTAAGAAGTGAAGAAGTAGGAGACACAGCGCGTCCTGAGAGTATGGTAAGGGGAGAAAAAAATATGGATTAAATTTCAAAAACGTGTCAATTTTGAAAATGATGGACAGCCGAATGAAAATTCCTATATAATACACACAAGTGGAGTGGCAAGATCCGTCTCACGTGTCTGAACACTGGAATGTGCCTGTTGTTGGACTGAAATAAGGACGAGCAACGGTTTGTATCCATTTTGAAGAATAAAGGAACTAGCTCAGGTTTACAAGCATAACTTAATCTGATTCATAAAGCGTTACGTCACCATAAAAATCCACCTACCAAATATAATTTTAAACTCACATCTCTTTTGCATCGTTGTTATCGGAACGTACGTTTGTCTCAATATCTTCAGGCTGCGCAAATAGGAAGTAACAAATAGCTAGTAACAAAATCTCCCATAAGCCAAGTTTTGCGAAGTTTCATTTTCCGTGTAATTTTTTCTGTGATCGTCTCTGTTTAATTACCGGAATAAAGAACGTTCAGCTATAAGTGTACAGTTTTGCTATAAATATGGCACCTGGAACAAATAGGCAGGCATGCAACCTTTCCGAAAACGATTTGAAATGGAACAACTTAATTTAAACATTAACTTTCCCCCAAAATATGGCTATAATTCATACACGCACGCATGCACAAACACATACAGACACACACACACACACACACACACACACAAAACAAGTCCATACTCCTCTGAATTTGTTTAAAATGTGTCGTACTATAAAATCTTTACACCATTAATACAGCTTGCTAATAATATTTTAAACAACCTCAATCAACTTCCATTCCGTTCCCTAGCAGTCTGCTACAACTTCCATCACAGTTTCTTCAATATAAAATTCTATGTATATAACCAATCTGTATCTACGCGTTTTCATACACAATACGCATAAAAATTAAATCACAGGGTACAGAGTTTCTTCTTATCAGCCCACCTCCTTTAAAGTCCTTTACATATTGCATTTAGTCGCCAACGAACACGAATTACACAGAACAAATCCACTTACTGCACTTTAAGGCGACGTATTTTTGTACGTAGAAAAGAAGAGCACTGAACACTATTTGTAAATTGATGATTTTTTAGTACATTATCTAACATTTCTGCTATTTCTTTTGGATGTGACTGACTACGCTCTCGGCTAAATAAACCATAAATTTTGCCTTTAGCGAAGGTTAGTCACCGATTCTCACAGTACAGGCTCGGGCTCAATCCCAGGGCAGCCAGTGCGGGATGTAAGGTGGACAAAGCAGCAGTGTGGCAAATTTATCTACGAGCGTTTTTGGATTCTCTTGCTACACATTACTTCAGCAATATTTATCTACCTTCGCGGCTGGTAAAATGGGCCCATTTGGGAGAGCCGTTACAAGAGGCTCAAATTACCCAGCTCCTAAAACTATACTCATAAATTTCTGCTTTATGAATATAGAAAAAAAAAAATATGAATTTATGCCAGTGCACACCACAAAGGTATAAGAGCTGGAGGTATACTCCACTCATTCTTAAGATCACCACTAAATGAGATTATTGGTCAGCTTCGATTCTCAGCCGCTTAACCCTTGGTATTCATTGAATGTGAGACAGCCTCGGCCCCAGATTCGGTCTGGATGATTTTTAGAAGAGAATAAATCTTTTGTCTGCCGAGGTTCGAACTCTGGCCTCCCTGACGGACAGCCCGTTGCGTATGCACTCAAAGAAATGAGATATCCGGAAGGAACTAGGAAAGTAATGTGTCAAAACCATATTCAATACGCAGTGTAGGCCTCGATTGTAGACATATTTGGACAATCATAAAAAATCATTGCTTGGAATTTCAACAGATCTACGAAAATGCTGTTGTTCGGTTGAAGACCGTATTGTCTGGTGCTGTGTGTCACCTGCTCGGTGGTATACCGTCACCAAGTACTGTTTTTAACACTTGCTTATGTTTTTCGGCACATCGTTTAAAGCAGTTCGAATATAGCAATTGACAATCATGTTCTGCGTATAGAGTGCGTTTCTTTTGTCGTTGTTTTTGGCACCGCGGCTGTCAGGGGATGCCCCGACGGTTGCAGGCTTTCTATGGGATAAAATTGCATGCTGGATGCTTCAGTGGAAGAAGGGCCGCATTTGTGAAAGACGAATACATCGGTAGGGTGGTCCAAGAAGTACTCTGTCTTCCACAGTTCGGACACCGGGATAGTTTACCCAAATCACACCAGACGCATGCACATCTATATATTCGTATTTTATGTGTCATGGTCTCCCATCCAGACACCTAGAGTTAAGAATCCGGAAACGGGAGCATCTGGACTGCATTGGTCAATACCAGAGTTGAACGTAAGTATTTGAGAATGATAAATTTTAGCCTTTGGAAGGGCGTGGGCAGTGTTGGCACTGAAATAATAAATAATAGTTTTGAATGCTTTTGGGGGGGGGGGGGAATCACAGCTGTCTAGTTCAGGGATCCACAAATTTTCCAAGAATCTAAAAGTTACCTCAAAATTCTGGGAGCCAGAATGTTCAAAAGAAGTTTCATACTGAGGATCCACAAATATTAGGGGAGAACATACAAAAATTTGTCGCCCAGGAGGCCTGGTGCCTGGTATTTTTGCACCCCTGACCTAGGCAGTGTGCTGACTTTGTTGCAAGGAACTTTTCTACTCGTTGACAGTCGTGGATTTGCTCTGTGGAAGACCAGCCATTTGATCGCACTACCTAACAGTTAGTACAACCCAAGAAGGTCCAGTATTGAATGTGGCAATGGAGGCTGATGTGCAGGACTCGGATAGTGTCGAGGCAAGCCTAAGGGCTACGCCCTGTCAGGTCAGAAGATGACCGTTAGTGGTCGCCTGAACTCACTGCCACTTGGCGCCGAGGTCTGGTGGTAATGGCCGCTCGCATATTGGGACATCTGCGCCATAGGGATGAGACCCGGCATGTGAGGTCCCTGTTGATGTACCACAGGTGCTGTACCTGGATAATAACTTGGCAGGCCTCCAGGGGACGCTGCCGCCGATGACGTAGACGTCGAGGACGCTGACGAAGAAGCTCCGACGTCTTGACGTTCATTCGATGACACCCCACTGCTGTTGGCGGTGTTACTGCCCTTGATGACGACGTCGGGGGAGTCAGTCGGGGTCCTGGATGGCGGTGGACCTGAGGATGTTGTGTCGGCATACATCTTGCTTATGTCTAGTGACGGGTAACCGCCAGTCGTGCTTGCTCTCTGGGACGCGTCTGACGGATCATATGCGGCTCTGCTGGCAGCTGCTGCAGCCGCGGCAGCTCCAGATTCCATGTACATTTTGGAGGACTCGAAGTAAGCTTTAGTAAGGGCTGAAGTAGGGTCAAGGTAACCACGTTCCATGTAGCTCTTTGCGGTGGAGTCCATGTACTTGGGGTCAGCGGAGTACATAGACATGGCGAGAGTCGAAGGAGGCATACTGTAAGCCGAACGATACTTGTCCGCCTCCATGGAATACTTCATGGCGTCCATTGAGCTCACCACCTGCAATACAACAAGTGTTACTGACCAAATGACAGACGTCTGTTATCTGTGAACTTCGAGAAAAGACAGGCTGTAATATGGGACTGGAGGTGAATGAAAACGTGACGCCGTGTAGGCACTAAAACTGTTGGACGGGTCTAATGTCTTATTTTCCAGATCATAAGAGTTGACTGCTTTCCTGACTTTAAGAGTGAGAAATTACGACCCTCCACGACAGTGATACCCTTCGTCCAAACCACACGGCTTCATATCACACACTATATTAGAATGTAGTCTCGGCCAGTACGCACAGGGTGTTACTTGTGAGTAGAGATGAGCACTTCTCAAATAAAACTCAATAGGTTTGCCACTAACATCTTTTCTTATTAACATGTTGATTATATTGCTGTGCCTGAGAAGGTAACACATGTTTTTGTCACGCGTTTGAAGAATACATCAACTGAATTGGCCATAACTCTTCCACCGCAGGTAAGAAGAACAGGGCAAATCGAAGGAATTTAAAGAAATTTCGCATTAATGAGTTTTTATATTATTTGTCGATACGTTGCAATTTTGTTTAAAACCGGACAACAGTAACGGACACTTCGTTTTTAAGGACATATTGAATAGCATTTTTGAAATAGATATGAGAAAAGAAAGCATCTCCAAAACAATGATCGTATATAAAATGGGAACCCCATTTTATACTCGATTAACCCTTTTTCATGAACCTTACGGTTTTGGAGATAATTAACGATTTGAAGGGTGACATTTATCTCAAATAAATGTTGGCTTAAAATTGCTTTTACCTGATCGAAACGACTTAGAGTCTCCATTGAAACACCAGTCAGTTGATGCTGCTTAGGGATGTGCTGTCTGTTTGTTATGATAATCACATAAAACTCGGTGTGCAAAGCACAGAGCAGTGCAACATTAACCCTTTAAAGGCGAAGCATATCTGTTTTATATAAGGACTCAGTGCGTACCGCGCTGTAAACACTCTCCACTTCGGTTATAAAAACCAATCTCTTAATGTTTTATAAGGCAAAAGTTGCTCTTTGTTCTGAGATCCGTACAAAACACATAAACGCAATGTGGGCACCACGTAGAATTTTTTAATGTTAAACCTGGTGGTACGTAAAGTTACCGCTAGGCTTTAAAAGGCTAAAGCAGCTGGCACTTGAACTGTTAGTGTTCAGGTGTTAAATACAAGGCACTGTAAGACCCAGACGCAGTAAAAAACCCGCAAAGTTTATAAAGCTTTGCTTGTGTTTCCTAAATTACTTTTTGTTCAGATATTGTAGCTACGTTTGTGGGAAATAGAGAGGCCCATATATAAACGTAGTTAATTTGGAAGGTTCCAAAAAGAATCTGTTAGACCGCACACGCCTACACGTGATGACACTACGTTCTGTCGAAACGTCAGCAACCACTCACCTAACGACACAGCACCTTATCCCAGATGGCCTGAATCCTCATCGTCATTTCTACTTAAGAGGCACGCGTAGTGCTAAATGTGCGAATTTGTCTCATTTTAAAATTGCTATACATATTGCAAACACTAAGAAAATATTGTTATAGTAGTTGTGAGGGTCCATTTTAGGACGACAAAGATGGGGGTTTCAGTGTTCTGGAATGTGACGACGTGTAATTTCGTATATTAGTTTTGGCGGAGCCTGCTTCCTCTGTGTTCAGGTATGATCGTCCTGAAGAAGGAGTCATTACTTTTGTCCGACACGTTGGAACGTGGTACCCATTGCATTACTTTGATCATTTCCAGGACAGACACGGATACGCTCTGCACTACGAGCACCAATCATCAAACAGGATTTAGACAGAATATTATTAAAATGCACCGAACAACTAAAGCTAATCAGCAAGTGACCACCATCGAAGGCGTAAATAAAATAAATCTGCAAGGCAGCAAGTGTCCACGAGAAGTAAGTAGGCTAAAAGTTACGTAACTAACATGTCAGCAATGTGCACGTTACTAAGTTTTGACTCAAATATTTGAACATATTCTGTTTATTTTAGAAAGTAAGAAGTTCTGACACAAGCAGTGCCCACATTAGGATAGCAAAACGTAAAAGGAGTACCCACTTTATTTTATTAATCTGTAAAGTACAACAGTTTACGTAAAATGTGAAGCTTCTGAGGATGAACCCTTTGGCTCGAAGATCATATTTGTGAGCAATGCGTTATACAGCGAGGGACTGAAGTGTGTGTCACTTGATACTAGAGATGAAGAAAGTCAGGGTCAAGAGAAACGTGGCATAGAAGAGAATATCGGAGGAAAATGTGGCGAAGCTTGATGGCACGGCAAATTAGCAGACGAAGGCGAGAAGAAGAAGAAAGATGAAGGAAATTTTGTGAAAGTCAGTGATGTCTAACTGCTTGTATGTGAGAAGTAAAGACAATTACAAACGACACTGGTGGCTTCCTGCATGATTTAGTGCGACATGTTTCGGCTTATTTTAAACAGCCATCATCAGTGTATTCAATTTATTATACTAACCAAATGCACATTGTTAGTTACGTGTGAGTGTTAAACACGCAGCTCCGACACGGGTCGGTACAAGCGAACCATCTTCACGGAGTGCAATATGCCAGGTTGGAAATCAACTGCCAGTGACAAGTAACTGTTTACACGGTTCCACAATCTGCAGTTGGCTCCTTTGTTGATGTCGTTTATGTATAAAAGTACAACTTTTATTGTTATTAAAAACTTGTGGTTAAAATATGATTAAAACATTTCTTACACATTAACTATGATTTGTACAGGTTCAAATTGTTGTTGCGGCTGGCAGCCATCATGAGGCAGCGTACAATACACCATGAAAGATTATCGCATACTAACTCCACGGAGCAGGGGCCTTCTTGCGAAGCTAACAGTTTCTCAGCTAGTCAAGAAATTCCCCACATTTTATGGAACCCGGAGGCTCATTACTGCATTCACAAGAGCCCGCCACCTGTCCCTATCCTGAGCCAGCTCAATCCAGTCCATGCCCCTATCTCACTTCTTGAAGGTGCATTTTAATATTATCCTCCCGTCTACGCCTGGGTCTCCCAAGTGGTCGCCTTTCCTCAGGTCTCCCCACCAAAATCCTGTATGCACCTCTCTTTTTCCCCATACGTGCTATATGCCCCGCCCATCTCATTCTTCTCGATTTGATTACCCGAATAACATTTGGTGATGAGTACAGGTCATTAAGTTCCTGGTTATGTAGTCTTCTCCACTCCCCTGTCGCCTCGTCCCTCTTAGGCCCACGTACACCACTTTAGAATGTTTCTTTTCGGAGTGGTTGATAGCTCAACTTTTACGCTGCCTGAGGATGGATGTTTAAAAGAAGCCGAAACATTTTGCAATAAATTGTGCTGGAAGACACCACCACATGCATTTGAGTGTCCTTACTTGTCACTTCACTGTACATGTGTGTATAAATAACGGGCTGGACCGAGTACAGATAAAGGGATTTATATGTGTTACTGTCATTATGGCACTGGACTGTGTGCACTTGATGTTGTTAAGGAAGAGACCATTAATGAAGCAGGTTAATTAAACGGTTTTAATTAACGTAGTTGTAGCGGTCCTGTATTCAACGAGGTGCCTTACGTAGGCAGACCCTTTGGAAAGTGAGTTTTGGATATTGGCAATATACATCTGCACATAACACAGTCCGTTGCTACTAACATCAAATTTCTACAACTTCCTGATATACTCGAAATGTCGAAGACGCTGTTTGTAGTCCAGGTATTTACCCTCTGCCATCCAAACACGTCAAACCTTTCAAATAACGAAACTTCTAAGCGATCAAAGGACGCGGTTAAGAGCAAGCAGTGGAGAGTGGCTGGTAGTATTTACATGCCACCTGTCTTTTGTGCCTCCTCGCTGAACAAACATGGGTAACAAGTTCTGTTCGGCTGTTTAGGGTAACACACCCAAGTTCTCATATGGAAAGCTAAAACCAGTAGTCTCAACTTGACACACACACTGCGTCAAGAATAAACACACATATATATACAACTTCTAACAAGAGTTTGGGGGTCGAATCAATTGAGTGTTTAACCTCTAAGTTCCCGACTCTGTCTGTGGCCGTGTGACATTTTGAAAAAATTGCATGTTACAGGTAATGAGGAACTTTGCCAATTATTGATGGCGGAGAGTCTTTTATAACTTCTGAGTGTTGGTAAATATTGTAGTTACTGTGGGTTTGCTCCCGTCTATTCAATTCAAGTAACTCTGAGATGTTTAAACACTTTGTGTTTGAAATTGTGTCGTGAGACTTGTGTGCAGCTGTCTGCCCCCCCCCCCCCTCGCTTTCCCTGTCTGTCTGTAAACGAAGTGTGGCTAATTAGTTAGCCTTACTGACTGTCTGATAGCTAAACATTAACTTAGCTTGTTAGATAGCAAATCCATTCTTATCAACAACCAAACACTTTGTCTCCAAGTAAGTGCGCTGTACTTAGCCTAATTGAAATGTCGCGGGCATACAGTGAGTGTTTGGAGACGGAGAAGCTAACAGTTGTATCGATAAAGCTGCCTTTAACAGTCTAGGCAGGTACAAATATTTGACGATTGTTGGTATTGTGCTGATTCTGACAAGGAAAGTTGCAAAATGCACGTATCAGTTTCGCCAACGTTTTCTGCCTGTCTGTCCGCACGAAATATCCGACAGATGAATCCTGGTTGTGAAAGGTGTTACTAATATTTATTTATACAACCATAACGTAAAATTATCCGTGACCACCCCACAAAGGCATGTAAACGAGTAGAGGTGTAGCTCCACTCATTCTTAACCTCGGCGCCAGACGGAGGTGAGTGTTCAATTTCAGGCCCCAGCCGCTTTACCTCCGGGAAGGAACATGGGTGCCCATTGAATGGGTGGCTGCAGGCTCCGCACGGTCGCTCTGGACATTTTGGAGAAGAGTCTTGCTGCTGCCGGCAGTTGAACCTCGGACCATGCGGCCTGCAGCCGATTCACTATACCGACTGAGATATCTCGTCTCCTCATATACGAAAATTTTGGTCAAAATGTGTCTAAAAGTTACAGACATTTTACGTGAGTGATTGCTTAACATTTTGCGGTCATCTGCAAAGTAACTTGCTGTGTGCCTCGTATTTATGGAAAAGGGTTTGAAACAAAAGCTGCAGATGTCAGTCATTCGTTAATGTTCAGGATAATTTGTTCCTTAGCTTTTACCTTTTTTTTCACATAATTAAACATTAGCACTTTTACACTTTGTCTACATTTGTTAAAGCACAATTATGACTTAAAATAGACTCCAGGTGTGCCTGATGGTAGCGTTTGGTGTTGTTGTCTTATTTCCCATAACACCGCGTAGTCTAGCAGCACATGTTTATCCACGTTTCGAGCATCCTAGAGGCAGCAAGTTGTGGTGTTATGGCTTACAGAAACACATACCTGTATACCAAACTGCACCGTGTCACTTTCCAGACTGATGTAAATATCCACCGCCTTGAGATCTGCGCGCTTCTGGGTCATTACGCAGCATCGAGTGGTAATCTTTTACCCACGCTTCAGGAAAACGTATCGGTCTCGTCTTCAAGTGTCAGATGGGACCGATACGCTGTCCCGAAACGTCGGTAAAGGATTATCACTCGACGCTGCGTAATATCCAAGAAGATCGCAGATCTCATCATCATCGCGGCGGAAGTCTGAAATCACGGATAATCCACGCCTTGGCGCTCTCCAATGCCCATTTTTATGTAATTTCAAATAAAGTGGCCCACGCGCAAGATCTGTATATACAGGATATACACAAAAGAATGGTGCGGTTTCAAAAGTTAACAAGAAATTTATTTCTCACCTTAGACGGGCACAACGTACACCGTCAGCAGCGGCAACTGTCCACGTTTCTCATGCGTTAATCACAGTCCTTCAATGTGTGCACCCTGGGTCACACGACACACATCCACACGGTAATCAAATTCATCCCAGACTCGGTGTAGCATGTCCGCTGTAACGGTCTGCAGTGCATGCGTTACCCGATCACGAAGTTCCTTGAGGGACATGGGCAATGGTGGTACGTAAACGCTGTCTTTAACG